>RJVU01059333.1:858227-883582 GCA_003731715.1 Anabarilius grahami | reverse complement strand
AATTCAGGTTTTGTAATTTATTCTTTATTTTCTAAATCTCAGTGGATAAAAAAGGGGTTATGAGTTGCAAGTCTCATCTTCTGTTGAAACGTCATTTGCTGTAGTCATTTTAAACTGTGGGCGTATCTTGCACTCACTCACCTGTAATAACCCTTTCAACAAAGCTTTTTTTATTTTCTTGTACTATGACTCATATTATGAAAAGCAATGGATGATGTTAATATACTAATCAGCCCGAGTTCACCTGTCGTGGGTTATGTTCAGTGCTGACAGCAGTTTAATGCAGGCATCTCACACACACGCACACACATGTGGATCTGGTGGGAGGCAGCGTGTGTGCTCTTAGTAACTGTGTCAGTGGAGCTCACAGCAGTCAAAGGCCAGATAAAATGCTGTAACCTCATCATTACAAACCATATTCTCTTTAAAAGTCCTCCTTTTTTATATCACATCATGAATATTTCATGCTGTGATATCTGGGCCAATTAGGTGTCATATCCTCTGTCTGAGAGTTCTTTATCTTTTTCTATTTTCTTCTCATCTCTGCCTGCCGGTAGCTGTATTTAAGAGGCAAGTGTCTCACTCAGTATGTAAAAACACAAAATGAGCAGAAAATAACACAAAATGTTCTGCTCTGTATAGAGGGTGTTTTAAGGTGTTTTGGGGTGTCATTATACTAGAAAAATATGAACTTGGAAAAAGGCTCCCACCTGGAAATTTCAAGCTGCTAAAGTGGCGTCGCAACGTGGAAGTCAGGTATCAGGTCACAAAAACACAATTATTAATGTTACACAGTAGCATTTGGGCTTCCTTCATCCCATATTTCCTCCCTTGCTACTGCGTTCATGTTCTTCCCTTTGCACTTCCTTCCTTCTGCACTTCTGCATAAAATACTTTGTTATATTAGTGTTGGGTCCTAGTCCACCTTATTTGAGTCAGAGTCTTTAACCAATCGAGTCTGAGTCCAAATAAAAATTGCTGTATGTCATTAAGTCATTAAGAGATGATTTCACATAATCTCATTAATGGTATCCTGCTGGATTGAAAATAGTATCACCATATAATGGAAGTTATGGCTGACATATCTTCTGTAAGGTGACATTGCTAAATTGAAGCACCTTTTCTAATGTGAAAAACTATAGTGGAGGACTTTACTGTATCAATTGATCAAAATTCAACTGGTAACCAGGTTACTTTGGTGAATGGGAGCAGTGTATAGGGATCTGAAAAGACAAAAATGCATCTGTTTTCTCTGTTTGCGGCTGTGGGTTTTATATGGTTGGCTATAGACCTGGGTCAGGATAGATGCCATATTGAATTTTACATGGATGAGAGCAAGACTGAAGGACAGACCTTGGGTACTTACAGTGGCATGCAGTGTGCATAAAGGTCATAGATCAAAACTGTTTTATGGAGTTTTTGTCTACTAAACCATGGTAAAATCCATTGAACACACTGTACTTCTATTCCTATACAGCCTCGTTTTCATTTGTGTCAAAAAAATTAATGTTTATTTGACATGTTAGCATTTTTAATGTATTTATGGTTAACACGACGTTACATTATTTGCAGTTTAATGTATGGATCCATGTTTTCAAATGGATGAATATTTTGTTAGGGCTATGCCCTGCCTGCCTACAGTAAATACACAAGCCACACCTGCATAAACCATACTTCCATATGAACATTTACCATAGTAAAAAGCTATAGCAATAATCAGTATATAAATAAAATAAAGGAGAAATAAATATTACTTTATTAATAAAAATTACACAGCAAAAACTAAAACTAGCCTAATTTGAGTAGAAACTTATAAACGGGTACTAATTACAAGCAACAGGACAAATAAATACAATAGATCAAAGATACAAATGAAATGTGCTTTAACATTTTCAGATAGGTCTATACTTATGAAATACTACAGATATTTATTAAAGTAATCAAATGTTAAAATAAAACACTGTATATTCTACACGGTGTAAATATTCATTGATTCTTATTAAAGCTACTGAGTTATTCAGTCAAGAGCAGTAAGTGATTTTCTCTTTGTCTTTTGTTGTTTGATTAACAATAATGACACACACAGCAGCAGGTAGGCTATATTAGTCTTCTGTCACTTTAAGACCTGATGGACTGATCCAATATTCACATCGGTATTTTTTTATTAGATTTTTTTTCCCCCACCCAACTGATTACTTCCACCTAAGACATTATGACTGTGTTTATGTGCGCATGCTTCGGTTGTATGCGGCATTTCAAACAGCGTGTAAGTACCGAATTCAGTTCTCTTTTGCGTCTTATTGTGCTCGGACAATTTAAAATCGCTTGAACTTGAACTTCTGATGAAATGAGAGATTGACACTGTTTTTTGTGTTTAATATGGTAAAGCTGCCTGATTTTAAACAATCTATTTTTATAAAGTGTTATAATATAAACGCAACGTAACTTTACTGGAGTGCCGAATTACAGAGCTCCTGCAAACAAACATATCCACGTTGCCATGATCAGATGCTTTTCTTATGCTTTATTAAAAAATCCTTGCTAGTTTCTCAGTTTTGTTGCGTTTATTTTGTTACTGAGAGAAAAGCGCACAACATTTTTATGTTCATCTAACGCCGGTTTCACACTGCAAGCGTCAGCGGTGCGTGAGCAGCTCATATTTTTTTTCAGCGTGCATGTTAACCAATGGATGCATTCGCACCGCCAGCAGGAGCAGCGCAGGAGCATCGCGTGAGCAGCAGTGAATTGGGGGTTTCGGCGCCGAGTCTATTATTTTTTTTCTGCGCTGCTGCTGACGCTCAATTAAAGTGAAAGCACACTTTTGATGGACAAAATAAATATAATTTCAAACAAAAAGTGTTCAAAATGCACAGAATAAGCATGTCTAATTTGTTTTAACAAGAATTTGAGTATGTCAGAAAAGAAAATTAAGAATCTCAAATATTTTATAGAAGATTTACCCATTTAAACTTGTTTTTAATGATTCAGTTTGGGTTAAAGTATGGTGCGTTATAAAAAAACTAAATTAAACTAGCCAGAAAATATGATATATAAAAATTCTTTTAGTTATTACACAGACAGCTACACAAACATTTCGCTGTAAATTTACAGTAAAATACTGGCAGCTGGGTTGCCAGCCACTTACTGTATTTTTACAGGACTACTTCTGTAAACAACATTTACAGTATAGTACTGTAATTACCAAATACAGTATCCTGCTGTAATATTATGTACTTTTACAATATTATACTGTTTATCTATAGCTATTAACTGCATTTATACAGCTTTTCATACCGCACTTATATTTGTCATTAAATAGTTAAAAATATACTTTTGTTATTATAGTATGTTATGGCAAAGGAAATGGAAAGCAACATACTCTGAGTTTTTAAACTTTTATTTTATTTTTTTACAGAAAAAAGCAGAAAATTGCAATGCTGAAAGGTCAACATTTTAAATGCTCTCATCAGTTATCAATGAACAATACAGCAATCTTATTTACTTTTAACATTTTTTCCAAATATGGAGTAAAAACAAATAGTAGGCCTACAAGTTTTACAGTACTTCTCCTTTTTTGCACACTGTTGCCAGTCTTGGAAGTCATTTTACCTTCTTGTTTCTTGAGCCGTGTTCATGGTTGATGTCAAAGTGCCTAAAAAAGCAGAAAAGGAGAGAGAGAAAACAGTAATGAATATTGTGAATATATGCACCATAGCATTTTTGTGAACACAAGGACTAACAGCCTAAGCATTTGATTGCAGTAAGTTAAAATGTCCAATTAACACTTCAGAAAAGATGCAACTAAAAAATAATGCTTATAATTGTATTCAATGAAATCATTCATTCATTGAATGGACTATATGCACAACTGCTTCCGTGTTGTACGTCATACTACATATCGGGAGTTTAAATTTCTGTTGTTAATTACTTGCCTTCGTGTCATTCCACACCAGTAAGACCTTTGTTCATCTTTGGAACACAAATGGAGATATATTTTTTTTAATGAAATTTGAGAACTTTCTGTTCCTCCATAGGCAGCAGCACAACTTACACATTCAAGGTCAAGAATGGTAGGAAACAAATTGTTAAAGTAATCTCTGTGACGTGACAGAAAGCTCTCGCATCAAAAATATTTTAATTTGTGTTCTGAAGATGAGTGAAGGTCTTACGGGTGTGGAACGACATGAGGGTGAGTAATTAATGACATAAATATCACTTTGGGGTGAACTAACCCTTTAAACAGTAACGCACTGACAGCAGACTGACAAATATACTTTGAATATTAAGAATTTGAATACTAAGAATTGTGTGAATTACATACAGTGAAATGATTGTCAATGAAAAATAGGGATTAAAATATTTAATAAAAATCAATGAAGGTTTGTTCTGATCTTATTCATCAGGTCTCACACTCACTGCAGCATCGATCGCTAAGTGGAAATAGGCAAGTTGTATTATTTCAAAACGTAAGTGTGTTACAAGCCTCAGTGCAAGTAGTCCATTCTTTGCCATAAACCTGATTACATCACATGTGAAATTAGGTGCAATACTTTCGTTAACAAAACCATATTTCACAGAAGGTCATTTCCCTCCCCCCCCTTCCTGGTTCTTGAGCCATGTTTAGGGTATATGTCAAAGAGCCTAAAAGCAGAAAAGCAAAGAGAGAGATAAAGAGAGAGAAGTGAATATTGTGCATTCATTCACTATAGCATTTTTGTGAACACAAGGACTCACAGCTAAGCATACACTGGAAGCGTTTGTACAGCGTCACAGCAGCGTCTCCAAGCTACATATAAAGTGAGCATTTGTTTTATAAGTTGGTCATTTATAAACTTGATAGTCTTGAAAGTTTGTTGACATGGGGAGGTGTACAACATTCGTATATAAACGTAAAAAAATAAAAAATAAAAAAATAAAAGCCTCGTGTCATCCATTGCTGCACACAAATGAGGTAAGCTTTGTGTTTTACATCATCTGCCGCGTGCACATGTTTACAAAACTCAGGTTTGATTTAAGTATGCTATACTCGCGCGTCTCTGCGGCTGCAGTGAAGATATGCTCACGCACTGCTCACGCGGCGCTCAAGCTTGCAGTGTGAAACGGGCGTAACCGCCGCTCTCAGCATTGTGGGCGGCGTCAGATGTTCGATTACAGTATGTTGTTGCTCACGTATTTTGAACTTCGTTTTACCCCTGAACGAAGAACGAAAAAGAACTTTGCTTGAAGTATATCGGGGCCTTAAATGTCCAGTGTGTTTATTTTTTTTATTACCTAGATTCAGTGTTGAGCACACTTTTTATCAAACTATACTAAACTAATACAGATTCGAGACTAAAAGGCATGGTTGCTCTGTGAATGATGCTTTGTGTATCTAATAACCATTTTTAATCATTTTGCAAGTTTGATATTTCCTTGTATTTGATTTTAGCTTTTAAAAAGTGCTTTTAAAAGTCAGTGTCATTCTTTCTGTAGTTTTTATTATAATGATGTAATGGTCCTGCATTAGGAATATGTGAGGTAAACTGTGAGAAATGTATACGTTTAAACAATAACACCTGAGATATATATATATATATATAAGTCTTGATGTGTTTTAAGGAAGTGCAGACAATTTAACTGCTGTGGTGTTAATCAGCTTCCTGTACATGCTGTAACAGTAGCTCATTAGGCTGGTAACATTGATATGTACAGATCAAAACAAATTATTCAAAGTGTTGCGTCTATGGAAGTTCTTAACTCTGGTGGGAAATTTAATCCAGGGAGCTGCTTGACATTATTTAGAAGCAATTATTTTAGAAAGCTGCATAAATACCTCTAATTTACTGCTGAAGGAGGTGTGTTTTAATTGTAAATACACTCCTAAATGATCTCTTTTAGATTGTGCAAGTGACGGCCTTGAAACATTTGCAAAGTCTAGAAGGACCAACAGAGTTTATATCTTATGACCTAAAAGGGTCAAAGCCCTCAAATGTAGTAAAATACTCAATTGTTGTTTACAAATGAATGATTCAAAGTGATTCATTTTCTGTGCTTATTTCTGAGCAAGTCTGGGGTCAGGAAAAGTCCTTAGAGACCTTATAATAAATTACTAGATTGTAAAATTTTGCTGCATTATTGAAAGATACAGAGATGAAATATGCGATGTATATTTATACATATTTTGGTAAAACTTTACATTAATGTACCATTTGTTAACATTAGTATACTACATGAGTTAACATGAAATAACAACAACAACAAAAAACTTCTCAAGCATTTATTACTCTTAGTTAATGTTAATTTAGAAATTTACTAATACATTTTTTAAACAACAATGACAACCGTCAATTAACAATAAGCCGTTGTGTTTTTATGAACCGTTATCAAAGATATGCTAGTTAATGCATTAACTAATGTTAACTAATGGGATCTTATTGTAAAGTGTTACCAAGATTTCATTTTACACACAATAGAAAGTATCATGCAAGTCTAAATGCATTAAAATATGACTGCAGGGGTTGAGATATTTTGACAAAAAAATATGCAATCATACAGTGTGTATGTGTGTGTGTGTGTATATGTATATGTATGTATGTATGTATGTATGTGTGTATACACATATATAATATATAAATATTCTTCTCAGTTGGCGCATATGCATACATGCACATATAGCCATTTATATCCCAACAAAGGAGCACACACATATGTGGCTTCCCGGATGTTAACAGTCGGTGACAGTGGTGGCAGATCTAGGTACTAGACTCAATGCACAGCTCCACAGCGAACGCCCCACCACCCAGGCCTGCTCTGGAAACTGGATCAGGGGAAAGTGTCGCGTTTAATTATGCTCCTTGCTTCAGCTCAGCGTGGAACCATCTGCCACTGCGAAATATGACTTTAATAAAGAGAGAATTTTCCAGTGCATAATTTAGTGGTAATGGCCGGACAGTTATGTTACAGTCATACATTAATGCGTGTGAAATGCACGCTGAGGCGGAGGCAGAGAGGTTTGGAAGGAGTTTAGGTGATGTACTGTGACATCTCACAAACACTGAGATATCATTGACTACATCATTTTGTTGGTGATCAGGCTCCTTGGTAGTGTTACTTATTGTATTCGAATACAGAGTTCTGTGGTAATTTTTGCATGCGTCATAAATTTAGTCATTTTTTTTGTGATTTAAAGGAATTCAAATTGTAACTTTTTTTTTACTCACTATACAGTAATTGTCATTAATAAATGGAAATATTCAATACAACAACACTTCTGTTTTTTAATCTCCAAAAATCACTGTAAAACCACCTTTAAAGTGGTCTGATTTATGTGACATATTTCAAGTCTTCTGAAGCCATACAATAGTTTTGTGTAAAACAGACTGAAAAAATTACATTGTTATACACAGAAAATGTTCCCCTCTAGTTCAGCTTTCAAATAAAATTTGGTGTGACGTTTAGTGACGAGACTTTATTATTGTATTTTACATCCAGCTGGCATCATAGCCACAATATTTCCTTTATTTTGATGAAATTGACACAGAAAGGTATCGTATGGCTTTAGAAGTCTTGAAATATAGTGCGCAAGTGATATGGACTACTTTTATGGCATTTCTTTGTGGAGATTTACATACTGTATGTGGTCGCTATGAATGTTGCATAATTCAAAAATTGAAAAATACTACTTTTGCATTTTGCCACAGAAAAACAGTTTGGCACAACATGAGGGTGAGTCAAATAATGACCAAATGTTCATTCTCTGGGTGAACTATTCCCTTAACTATGCTTTAGAAATGGTGTGAGACTAAGGTTCTACCTGTTTTTTTTAAAAAACAAAACCTTCACAATCTGTCTGATTAGAGCTCGTACCTTGGACAATCTGAAGAGATGAATACATTTAGTTTCTTCAATCATGTTTTTCATTTATTACAGACAGTTCCTGGGCCAGATTTGGTTTATTTAAACCTCACGTGAATAGCACTGATTCCTCAATCAGAACCCCTGCTCTCAAAGACTTTCTCAAAGCCGAACTCAACCCCCTCCTCTCACCCACCCCAAAAAAGCCACCCCTGTCTCCGAGCTCCTGTGCCACACCAATCCCTTTACATGTTTCACATATCTCTTTTATTGCAAATTATTGAGGTTTTTTATTGCTATTCATAAAAAAAGCATATTTCCCTTTATCTGCAATTTACGGTGAAGCTTTTGGCGCAATTTCCGATACTCGAGTTTTATTTCCTGACATTAGCGTGCTATTTTGTGGGAATGAAGGAATTTTTTTCGCCCGCTATTCACTTGACTGCAAGGACCTTTCAGCTGACGTTGGGGGCGGAGGGACACGTACACAAAGACCAACAGCTGCAGCCACTCCGCGCTCCCGGTACCCCCTGTCAGATTCGGGGCCTCGGAGCATCGGTAGCCCGGCTCGCTGAAGTGCACGTTTCCAGGCAGTGCAGTCATGTCATTCAAAAGCGAACAATGCTCCTTATTAGTTCCTCTCCGTCACAGTTTTGTCACCACCGTGGTGATGTAGGATGTCTATTGATTAGGCACAAGCACTGGAAATTGTGCCGTTTGTCAGGAATACGTTGTTTTTCTTGTGGTGTGTTTTTGTAGTGAATTTGCATATAAATGAAACCATATACTAATGTATGCGTGTAGACATGATCTATGTATAAAAGCATGCTAGCATGTACAAACGCACACGCAATCAGGATGTGTCACCAACAGGAAGGCAACACATTGTCATTGAAGGTGTGAAGGCATGTGAGAAACAATGTGTCATGTGATCCCATTTTCAGACTTAACAACGTCTCCCTTTGTTTGGGAACACACTTTTGTTAGTTCACACATCAAGTTTCAAAGGCAAAAAACCTTCTTGTAAGGTTTTTAGCGATAAAATCAATCTTGTAAGATTTCCCTGTTCAAAATGATTTTCACCCCTGCTCAAAAAAATAGCTCACAACACACTCAAGTGTAATGCTAATGACATTGCAAAATCATACAGTTCGCATATAGTTTGAATCACGCTGTTCATGATGCATCTCAATGCAAAGCTTTTTTCAAAGCAGCTTTAATGCAATCCGATACGGTTCGAATTACTACTGCATTACTCAAATACTGATGTTGTATGTGAGCTACTGTATTTCATAGTATGTTTATTGTACATTTGTTATATTTTATATATTTTGCTATTTTTTTATTGACAGATTTCAGAGAGGAAATACCGAGAGAAGAGATTGCTTAATGTCCTCTTTTCATATCTCACCTGCGAGTTTATCTGCAGTTTGATAACATTACAAAGACTCAGACTCAAAGGTGAGTATTTTTTTTTTCTTTTAATAAATTTTAGATCATCTTAAGTAGAACCTATTATTAGCAACACCAAAAAAACAAAAACAAACCGCTATGGCAGATTTGATATGATATATGGCACGTATTGGATCTGAAATATTTGGTTATTTTGTAAGATTTTCTCTCTGTGGTAAGTGGTGACAGTTCAATAGATGGAGCTGTGAAGTATCGTTATTCATTCCCTCAATGAAATGAATGCTAGATTTGTCAATATATATGATGAACATTTGACATATACAGTATCTGTCTGTGCTGACTAGTGTTGTCACTAGGCATGTGACGGTATCAAATTTTCATGTTGCGATTAATTGCTGAAGCTTTTATCACGGTATACGGTATTATCACGATATTGAAATAAGTTGCAAAAAAATTGTCGTCATATTATAACATGTCGTCTTTTTGTAATAACAATGTTTAAATACAATAATACAATACACAAAAAATATATAAAGTAAAATTTTCAAAGACTAAAGTGCAAAAGAATTAGGCTATAAAGAACAACAGGTAACACTTTACAATAAGGTCTCATTATTTAATGCATTAACTAAGATTGAGCAATAGCTACATTTGTTACAGAAAGTATTATTTTTTGTTAATGTTAGTTAACTGATCATTGTTAGTTTTATCTCAGGTCCATTAAATCAGTTCTTTTGATTTTAGTAATATTATTAAACAGTAACTAAGAAATTAACACTAACTAAGATTGATAAATGCTTTATAAGTATTTTTCATAGTCAATCTGGTAATAATGAATAAACATGTTAACTAATGAAGCCTTATGTCTCAAAGTTTGAACAATAACAAATAATCAGAACATTTCTAATCATTAGGGTATGTTGTAGTCCAGATTAAAATATAAAAATGTTGCCTATTAAGTCTTTAAGTGTTAAGTATTTGGTGCTGTGATGAACAACATTGAGATTACAAAAAACTAATGGCTGTTTGAAGCATTTTAAAAACTTCACTAGCAGTTTCTTTGTTTGCGGGGTTTCCGGGGTAACCACTGCATTCTGCTGTTCCATCAGTGCCCTCTGCTGTCAGAGAGTGAATGTGCACTTTCATTTAGTGCGTCTCCTTCACTCGTTCCGCCATTTGCTTCTCATGCACGTTGGGCTTGTTTACATCTGAGCGCGTGTCCCTTTGATACAGCACACAGCGGTGTTGTGCATTTTATATGGTTGATGGGGAAAGTATTCTTAAATGCATTATAAAAACGTTACTAATTGGTAATGAATTATTATTTACGGTATTTTGAAGTGCCCAAGATAACAATATCGTGCATTTTCATTATCGTGATATATCGCATTACCGAATATCGGCACATGTCTAGTTGTCACTATAATGGAATTTCTAACTTCGATACGATACCTTGAAAAATATCGATATTCAATACCATTTTCGATACCACGGGGAAAACTGCCATACCGCCATACCTTCATACAGATAATTTATTATCTCATAATCAGGGCTTGACCAGCCATTGTGGCTAGTGGTTTTTCCAAAGTTACTAGCCACTCAGCATTTTTACTGGCCACAATTTTGCTGTTGGGAAATTACATTTTATGTGATTAAAGTTGACTTTGACACTCTAAAATTACTTGATTTTAAGACACGCGACACTCTTTCAAACTTTCAAATGCACTTTGACCACCTAAATTAAGACTACACGGTAGCCTATATCAGCTGGTATGTACAGGTGGGCAATATGACCATAATAGGCCTATGAGAAATTTTATGCTAGGCTATATAAAAAGAACAAAGAAGCAAATTACAAATACAATAGTAAATTAAATAAACTCTTTTTTTCAGATACAGTAGGTTTATTCAACATGTATACATTTATTTAACATGTTTTGTTTTTTTGATTAACGTTAATGACAGACAGGTATTTAATTGGGCTGCTGAATGCATGGATGTAATATACTGACACATATCCAGTTTTTACCCACCTGTTTACGTCCACTTTGGCCATAACTGACTGTATTCACGTGAGATACTCCACACGAAGGACATTTTGACATCTGTGTACGGGTATTTGACTATTCAGGCGCAAGGAGAACTGATCGCGCGCGTGACAGAGAGAGAGCGCACGCGATTCCGCCTATCTCGCCTTCACTAACTGCAAGTTAATCGATAACGAACTATGATCGGATTGTAATTTTGTGCCACGACGAGCTTGGCTACCTTTGATTAGGCTGTATGCTGAAATTGTATTCAACCCGCCAAAGTGGCTAGTGGGAGTGGCTGTCTTACCCGCCACAGCTGAAATCTACCCGCATTTGGCGAGTGTTAAAGTCCTGCTCATAATGCAATAGCTTACACATAGCACAAGGAGGATTCATTTAAATGATTGAACTGCATTTACAAAAAAAGACAAGTAAACAGCCAGTAATAAAATAAGAACAAATAAACCAAATTGCAAACGATGGCACAAATTAATACAGAATAAAGAGATAAATGAAATAAACATCTTTTAAGTTTTTCAGGTGGGTCTAACAGTAGTATTAAGGTAAGAAATAATACAGAAATTAAAGTAATCTAATGTAAAATAACACTGGATAGTTTTCATTGTAAAAATGAAATACAGATTGATGCTTATAGCCTCATTTAAAGTTACAAAAGTTTTTCAGTCAGGAGCAGCAAGTGATTTTTCTATGATTAACATGACCGACAGCAGCAGGTTTATTAGGTTGCTGTCTTTTTAAGAGCTTGCAGGGATGATCCAATATACTGCTACACATGCGTTTTCTCTCAACTAATTACGTTCCAAAACGGACTATATTTACCTGAATACTTGGCAAGACGGGCATTTTGACATAATTTTGTATGTATTTGACCGTTTAATCGCAATAGGCCACGAAAAAGAAGTCAATTTGGTTCTCGCAAGCTGTTTGAGTGGCTTTATGAGAGCACCGCTGATATAGATCAGTGGTGTGAGCGCGAAACCTGCGTGAATGACTAAAATTATGCGCAATGCAAGCACTATTCAACCGGAGAGAATGAGACGAGTGACGGTGCGTCTCCACTGGCGCAAAGGGAACGGAGCAGAGCGAGCGTTTTTAGTTCATTTCCTATGGAAGTTGAGCCTGAAGCTCACGCACCAGAGGAGGTGGGTGCGTGTCAGTTCGCCGTCAAAGAGAAGAGAGAGCGATAACGCGCAGCTGGTATCGGTATATCAATACTGCAGAAAAGGCGTATTGGAACCGTTTCGGATATTTCAGTATTGATACATATCGAAATATCAACATTTTGGACAACACTAGTGCTGACCCATATTGAGTAATATTTCGGAGAAAAAGCATGAGATGCACTCAAACACAGATGAATACCTCTGAACATGTTAAACAGATTAATTCTAAACAATTGCTTGCATTATTTTTGGTAACACTTTATTTTAAGGCAACATAGTTACACGCTACTAATAACAGTAAATGTATAATACAGGTAACTAACCTTAAACCAAACCCTAACTATAACTCTATAGTAAGTTCATTAATTAATATTACTCAGTACTTATTTGTGTAAGTACAATGTAACTACATCAACTTAAAATAAAGTGTAACCTTATTTTTTATTACTTGCAATTTTTCTAGTCTTTTTTATTTTTTAATCTGTTTTGTCCTATTACTCAATAATCTGTGTCATTTTAGTTTGTGCTTAGAGTGCTTTAAGATATTGTAGATGATCCAAGACAAGAGACCTTTTTACCTTTTCAGTTTTACAGGGTCTGTTAGGTGAACAGAAATCAAGTTTATTGTAAAATCAAAGTATTGTCATCAAGACCTGAATATGACAGTGTGGCCTTGAACACCACACCACACCACCAATCATTCTGCTCTGAGATTGATCAGAATCCACCTGAGATTGGTTTCGGCGTAATTATCAATGCAAGTAAATGCCACCTCACCTGATGATAAAAACGGATACAGATATGCCGCCGGCTTTCCTTATGATTCACTTTAAGTCCCTGATTCACTCCAGCCTGTCCTGTGGGCATGTTCAAACAGGCGTTCTCAAATCTCTATCCCTGTGGGGTCGGTTCTCTCTCTCCTTGCCCCTCTGCCCCCTAGCCAGCAGCCCCGTAGCACCAGGGAAAGTATCGCTTTAGCTTAACTGATGAAAGCAGTGCCCCCATCTCATAGCATTAACTTGTTTATCTTTAGCAGAAGCCGCCAAAAAAAAAAAAAAAAAAACTTTCAAGCTCCATTGCTCATTCTGTGCAAGAGAGATAGACGAAGAGACATGCGAAAACAAAAGGCAGCCACTGAAATTTGCATGGTGCTCAATTATACATTAGCGAACATCACTTGGCAATCTGTTCATATCAATTTAATTGGATTTTAATACTGCCTCTGATCTTGTTTTCTAATTAACAGCAGCGGCTGGCAATAAAGCAGAACCATGCACCCAGCAACACCTTTGATCCTGGCCATATGGAGTTCCTTAGAGCTCATTGGAGAAAAAAAAAAATCAGTCACCTAAATATGAGCCCATGACAAGCCCAGTGGAAAGCGGGTGGGGGCGGATCAGGGCAAGAGCGGGTGCCCGGGAGTGAGGCGGCGTGTCAGGCTGAAGGCGAGATAAGTGTGACCCCCAGATGGCCGGATATCACTCCTGCTAACGCTTTCATTGATTAATTTCTCTCCTGATTGGTTGTGATTACTGATAAATAAAACATGATCTCTGAATCTGATGCAAATCAGCTCCTGAGCTTTAGGGAAATGTTGATTGCTTTTTCAAATCTGTTTATTTCCACCCTTGTTGCCCTTAACTTTGTATTTGACGTGGGACTTTGAGAGTGTGTTTTCATCTCTCGCTTTCATGCTGGAAGAGCGGTGATTTAAACCCTCAAAGACGGCGCGGATAGCGACGGAATAGTTCAGTGTTTTGACCATCGGTTCTGGGGGAAATCAAACATTTTGGCCACTGGAGGAATGTCTGCCGCATTGTAAACACGGCTGGCTAATGCTTGATGTTTGATAATGCGCAACAACATTTGCAAGAGTTTTCCGATCATTTCTGTTGTAACGTAATTAATGGTATGAAAAGATTTTTTTTATTTTTTATGTTTATGTATGTTTATGTCATTATTTATTTTGTTATTTATGTTCGTCATCTAGTCGTGATGATGCTCGACGGCCCTGAAAACTCTTAAATAATGCATAAACAATATAAATTAAAAACAGTTTAAGTCTCTAAAACCCATTTCCTGCTAAACTATAATTTTCACTGCCAGATAGTCTTATTCTGTCTTCATTATAAGCCACACAACAAATCTGACGATCCCACAGTCTAATGATACAATGCTTCATATTAACATGCTATCAGAATTCATTTACCACACTCCATCCAAAACATTTTGACAGACCTCATCTAGATATTCTGTCATATTCCAAGCAGCGCCACCTAACGATCCTCAAGCGCTGCCAATATTCCCTGATGAAGAGAGACAGGGGGAAACGGTTAGGCCCCACCTCACCATTTAGATTCCTAATTGTTATTAATGCTCCTGATCAAAACACACTGATCCAGCAGTGTGTGTGTGTGATGGAAAAAAAGGATGCCAATGCTGCAGTCTCGGTTTTTTCTTTTCCCCTCCACCCTCCTCTCTGAAGCAAACAATTGAGGGGGAAAATGACAGAAGAAGAAGAAGAAGAAGAAGAAGGAGGTGGAGAGAGAAATCTGCTGTGCGTCAGACAGTCCATGGAGGAATTAGAGAGCATGGCTGATTCACCGTCCCCTAGAAGCGGGGGTGTTAATTTGGAAATCTAGGACTGGTATGTGGAGAATGCTAATTTGTAATTAGGAAGATTAACTAAATCTGGGGAATAGAGAAGATTATTGACTTATATAATAAAATCAACAATGCTGCCCTGGTTAAATAATCATCGCCTAAAATCACACGTTCCAAATGCGCTGGGCAGGTTACATAGTGTGCCAGCATGGGAGCTTTGATCCTTACTATCCAAAAATAACAGCGTGAGATAACCGGGGATAATATCTCCATCAGACCAGACCCACTAATATCGCTAAGTAGATAGCTTGTGATTGGAATGTTATTGTAATTATGAGCGCCAAAATCCGCTCCTTAGTGTACGACGTGAGATTTTGATCATTACATTGAGATGATGGGTGTCCAACTGTTCAGGATGGCAAATTAACACATTTGTGTTTGTAAAGTAGCAATCCTGAAAAATGATCATAAATTGAATGTATGAAAATTTAGTAAATTGCATCAACACAGAAAGGAGATTAAAATAATGTTTCTTAGTGTAAATTTACTCACTGAAGAATAATTGTCTGCTTTTCTTCTGTTTTTATTAACCATCTTCTAGTAATTTTTGACCTATTTTCGGGAGGGAATATGCTATATTCGCCACATTGTTTTTAGTATTGGAACAAGGCTTTGGGACATTTGATTATGAAAACAGGCTTTGAGTTTCAGTTCTCAGATATAGCCACTTACCTTTGACTTTTCAGAATGTTATTCTGCTTTAAAGGGATTGTTCACCCAAAAATGAAAATTCTGTCATCATTTACTCACCATCAAGTTGTTCCAAAGTATGAGATATTTTGATGAAATGGGTAACCAAACAGTTGCAGTTATGGATAAAAAAAAAAAAAACTATGGAAGTCAATGGCGTCTATCAGCTGTTTGGTTACCGACATTCTTCAAAATATCTTCTTTTGTGTTTATTTTAATTTAAATTTTTGTGCGAACTACCCCTTTAAATAACATAACATACTGATTTAATATTTTTAATTATTATTAGGGGCCAAGCACCTATTGTAATTGTTAGTGTTCTTATAATTATTCTTCCGCCATTGAAGAAGTCTATGGCAGCCCATAGAACTGTATGCGGGAAAGTTGTGAAATTTGGCACACTGATAGAGGGCATTCTGAAATGTGTCCATAGCAAATTTGGTTTGGTTGGAAGCTAAATTTGATTTGATTGCACCCTATGACTTTATTTTGTGTCATAATTTGTCCGCCATGTTGAATTTTGCGAAAAACCTACTTTTTCGAACTCGTCCTAGATGCTTTGTGCGATGATTGATTATTTTTATTTTAATTTTTATTTTATTTTTATTTTTTTTTTCTCCTTGAAAATCAAATCAGATCATCTTCAGACCATGCTGGCAAAAAAGTTATTAAAAGCTTTTTGATTAACCCAACCGTTCTTGAATAACACACAAATTAATTTAACGTAGAGCACCCCAAATTGGTCTTAAGGCTGTATCTCCGCAACGATTTATCATATTCAGACTAAACTTGGTACATGTCATCCCAAGCATGACCATACAAGCTGCGTTTCGGCGCCACGCCACGCCACCTACTGGTCAGGAGATATGAAAAATGGCTATTTTTGCTTATAACTTCTGAAGGGTTTGTCCAGAAATCATAAAAATGGTCTCATCAGATCCGGGGCATCATGCTGAGTTGAGTGATATCCAATTTTCCCATATCAGCCATTTTGGGCATCAGCCATTTTTGAATTTTGTGCTAAAATGCTGTATATTATGAACGCATTAGCGTATTGTTACGAAACTCAGTATGGGTCATCAGCACGATGCCCTGGAGGAGCCTGAGAAGTTTCAAGCCAGGGCCACCTAGTGGTAAAATCAAATATTCAAATACTTATAACTTTGGGTGTGGTCGACTTATTTTCACTGGAGTCATCTCCTTGGACTCCTGAATCCTTGCAGAGTCCAACGATACCAAACATTCTAGGTTTTGACCAGGGGTGCAGAGTATGCCAGGCATATGGGCCCAGGACATTAGGGGGCCGCAAATCACGATGAATTAAATGATATATTCCGATTGTCAAATATAGAAGTGAATGTGTTTTGTCGTTGAAACACCAAATATAAACACATCTATCTATCCATCTATCTATTTATCTATCTAGTTAGTTGATAACGCGCCATGAGTTTGCACCACAATTCAGAGGATCTGTTGGATTTACATCATGTAAATTCATCAATTTTCATCAATTCATCAATTTTCCCTAAAATACATAAAAGTAAGTGGCCGGTGAACTGGGAGAAGAATAGAGTAAACTTTGTTTCATACACAATGTGTATCTGATATCAATAAAACACTTCGTCAAATTATAATTGAAAGGATGGCTATTGCAGCTTCCAAAGGCATCCGTGTATGAAATTTGAATTAAAAAATAACTATAAATGTCTTTTTTTTTTAATTTTTTTTTTATTTTTTTATATATACAGTACTTAATGTTTATTGAGGTTTCAGACATAGACATTAAAATGGTGTTTGAAAACACTGAATAGTTGATATATGAAAAGCACTAAGTGCATCCGTCTCTTGGCTCAACGCCAGCCAAGGCGCGAAAGCACGTTTGAATTATCAGTGACGCACTGAACGTTATAATCGCACTGGTGTGATCGTACGCGTCAAAGGGTTCAAATCAATCATGTTTCGGGGGTGGAGGGATGATGTTACTTGAAATAATATAAATGTTAACTAATAAATTATTTCATTTTCTTATTAAAAGTAAAAAAAAACTAAAAAAAACATTCATCTGGAAGAAGGGGGCCCAAAATTATGTCTTGCAAAAACCCCTTAAAGCTCTTCATGGCTGGTTTTGACTTATGGTTTGTGCAAAGTGGTGATTTAGCACTTAAACTTTTGTGAATATCTTCTAAATCATTAGTCCGATCGAAACGAAGCCACCGTAGGAAACACGGAACCTTAGCTGGTTAACGAAACGCTAATACGGTAATGTCAAAATTTTGATAGGAAGTGGCAAAAAAATCAAAAAGTCATCCATGGGTCATTTTTTATGTTCTCATACATATAAATGTTTATAACTCCAAGCGAAATGAGATATTTTCATCAAATTTGAAACCATTCACATAACTGAAAGAAGAATAATACATAAGTTACATGGGATATTATGAAATACCAAAAGAGTTTGAAAGGAAACATCTTTTGCAGAAGTTGTCTCAACGTTCTTAAACATGTTATTTTTATACAAATTATGTGCAACTCCAAAATGATTCTATTTTATTTTTATTTATTAAATCATATTGTATTTTATTGTAATACACAGTTTGACTTATATGTAATACCTGTATTTGAAGAACCTTTTACCTTTGACCTTTCAGAATGGTATGCAGCTTGCTGATTGAATATTTCAAATATTTTTAATACTTTAAATGTATTATTATAATTAAAACTAAACCAAAAAAAAAAAAAAGTCATTCTAATATGTAGATTTTTTTTGTAATACACTACAATCAAGATTTTCTTTATGTGAGTCAAATTTGACACAATTTTTACAGGTGCGTTCATTTTAGAAAGATTAAGAAAGGTTAAGGACAATAGAAAGGTTAAGATTCCAGCAAAACATTAAACTCCCTGTTTACAATCCATGCAAAAGAATCCTTTGGTTAAGTTTTGACAAGGGAAAGTTTCATTTGATGAAAGTTTGTTTACACAATCTCAGCTGCTTCCCTCCAGTGTTCTGTTTTCATCATTTTGCGGTTAAAAATGTTACAGACATTGTTTAAAATCAAAATTCCTCCTCAAATAACCTTTATGCAAAGGCGTCTGACAAATACTGCCTTAGGATAACATGATACATACAGTGAGATCACGATCAGCACAAACAACTGTGCTGCATCTGGCAGCTCATTTTTAAGTCAATGCATAAATCTGCATTCAAATCTCAAATTCCTCCTCAAATTATTGGACACACAGGTATTGGCGACATTAGAAGCAAGAAATTGAGTAGTTTACATGAGATGAAGAACAAAAAACTGCCCTTTCTTTCAAAGCAAACACTTGGCAAGTGGGAAGATGATCTATTAATATGAGATGTCACAACATGTGCACAGTAAGAAATACATTACCAGCAATGTATGTGTGTTTAGGATGGATGATATAATGTTAAACTTTAAATTTAGAAAGCGATGACGTGTTTGTCATGAACTTTTGCCAGTTATTAATCGGTGATTTATTCATAATGAAACTTCACAACAATCTGACAATAACCATATGCATACATTTGAATTGTCTTGCAACTTGTCATACACTAAAAACATGACAATTAGAGCCTGAATACAAGAAATGAAAGCCAGTTCAATTACAGTGTCTGCTGTATCTGTTTAGCATGTTATTAAAAGCTTATTTTTTTGTTACCTATTTCACAGAACTTTGGTGGAATATCATATGAAAATGTATTTAAAAAATCTCATTTGTATTCAGTGGCATCATAAACTTGAATACTTTATGCTTGGTACTAAATAAGTAAAATTCCAGAAATGCAAGGTTTTGTGCAATAAATTAATTTGCAAGAATTTGTTTATATCTTTGAAAATGATTGCTAAAGGGTGGCTATATTAGCCACATACATGCATATCAATGCTCAGGTTATTGACAAATTAATAACCTGAGCATTGCTAAGACAACTCTTTCTCACTGTTTGTGCTACTGGCATGGAAAATAACTCGGATTGTACAACTTGTACTTTTCTAAGTGATTGGACTAGTGACTTTTAATTTGCAGACCATAAAATGGGTAAAAAAAATCCCATAGGGTTCCATTAAAGGAGAGACCTGAACCATATCATGGGACTTGAGTATCTGCTGAACAGCGAAACACTGAATGCCTGTAAAGCATCAAAACACAGCTTTCATGAACAAATGTGTATATAAAATAACAAATAACTTACACAAAGTTTAAATAAAAAAACTGAAAATCAACAAATATTGCCAAATAGGTGCTTTTACATTTCGCTTTGAAACCAAAACTTCCAGCATAGTCTTGTCAGTCAGCTCGACTAACTCTTGTCACGTGATAAATGAATTTTTTTTCTAGACTCTAATGACACTCAGTCCACATTAGCAACTGCACAGAAACACCCTGGCATCATCACTTTCTTAACTGTGCAAGATGCAACTGACTGGGCTTGCTGCGATAGTCGGTTACACGGTGTTCAGCCATTTTTTTTTTATAGTAATAAAAATCATTTAGTTCAGTTAGAGAACAGACACTACAATTAAAAACTGAACACGTCTGCTCAATTCAGCGTGAGCCGAATGAGATTCGCAGCACAGATCAGCAGCAGGAGTCATATTTCATTTATCACGTGACAAGAGTGAGACAAGCTGACTGACAAGACTATGCTGGAAGATTTGGTTTCAAAGCGAAATGTAAAAGCACCTATTTTACTTTTTATTTAAACTTTGTGTAAGTTATTTGTTATTTTATATTTGGCCTACAGCATGATGTATGCTGTGCTTATTCGTTTTGCGAGGTGGAAAAGAGGGAAACATTAATATTTTCAGTGTCGTCACACGTCGATTAACCGGTGGGAAAATTTCCTCAGTCACATCCCTACTACTGACTCACCTGTTTTTATCTTCCCTACATGTTCATATACACATTTGTTCATGCAATCTGTGTTTTGATGCGTTACAGGCGTTCAGTGATTCGGTGTTCAGCAGGTTTGATCGACTAGCCGTTGGATCTGAGGGTCAGCGTTGATTGGTGTCGAGATTTGAACTTACAACCCGTGAACACATGACAGGTCACACGCCGACCAGACGGCGACGGTTCTAGGAGCAGGTTCGGGGGTCCTTCGCCCTCGCCCCGTTCCCGCTCACCCCCAGCTCGGCGCAGTACGCCGTCTGACAGCTCAGTCAGCTGACGCCCGATGCGTTTCTCATTAAGCTCTCATCCCCTAATCCTCCAGGCCCGTTTGAAAAGCCATCCACACCTCTTCCGTCCAAGACACAGCAAGCCTGTTTGTTAGAAGATGCAGCTGCCTCCCTTTCTCCTTCGCTCGCTCTTTTTCTCTTTCTCTCGCTTTTCATAAATGAATATGCCACTCTTGACACTAAAGACTTAACATCAAATGAGCTTGGGAATCTACTTCCACAGTTTAACTGCCCATTCCAGAAGCTTTGTTTTCAAAGGCAAGGAAGTGGAATTCACAGGCATAAAGTTCTCTTTGTTCTTCTGCCCTCTGGCCCTCCGAGCCTGTGCGGACGCTACCATAGGGAGAAGCCCAGATCAAAAAATCACCCTGCAAAAGAGCTATTACCTGGCCCCCGATGATGCCCCCTGGCATTCACAATTAAATCAGTCGGGCTGGAAATTTCCTTGTAACGTCAATCAAAATTATTTTCTCTGGCATGGTTGCTTTCTTAAAGGCACACTGCTGTTAGTCTAAGGGGGGCTGTCCACTTAATTCAAAGCTCTTTATTTGAATCAGGCTAAAGAGGAAGAGTTGGCAGAGAGGGTCGTATCCTCCAGCATGCAGTTGTCACAAAATAATGTGGCTCGGAATAAAAAAAAAACACAAAAGCATCAAGCGAGGGACTATTTAAATAATACGCTGGACATATTCTAGTCTGCAAAACATTTGAGGATTGGTCTAATACCAGGAAAGACAGCTCGCTGCCCTTGATGGCCTGTTCTGTTCTTGGAACGCCACTTAATAAGATGGTTGAATGTAGGAAATATTGACCAGGAGGGTGAGTGGTTGCATCAAAAGACTTTCTGCGCACACAACTAATGAGATACTCGGGTCTTGATCATTTAGCTAAGAATAAAAAAGAACCATGAATGACAGATTGAATGAATGAAAGAATGGCAGATAAGTGATATAAAATCACTTTTTGTCTTCGCTCACTGTTTTAACGATCCACGTTGACCATCGAAAGGAAAGTGCGATATTAAGCAGAAAAATTCAGTGTGACAACCTGCTTTAAAGCTTAAAAAACCTCAACAATCCCCTTTGTGTACTTACTGGAGGGCCACCGCTATTGTTCTGTTATCTTTGCTTCTGGAGGTATAAATCATGGCTTGTCATTCTCCGGTTTTCATTTTCTACTTCAGCTGAATCTTAGGAACGAGAAACACGGTTTTCCTAATGCTTTGTGTTTTAGAAGGCTCTGCATTGTTACCTGATGTAGACAAAGGTGGTTTGTCATGTTTTCAGATAGTTACATTTTTTTTCTTTGTGTACTGGTACCATTAAAAGTGTGCTTGTGACTGATTGTGCATGTGCATTCGAGTGCTAGTGCGACAGTGTGTGGGTATGTGCATATGTTTGTGTATGCAAATGTGAACGAATGTGAGTGAATGAAGTGTGTGAGAATGTGTGTTTGTGTGTAACTGAACTGATCTTAAAATCTTTTTTTTTTGTCTTGTTTTCCAGGAATAAAATATGTACATCTTTAAAATAATTTTTCTTATACAAATATGTGTAAGATGATAAAACTCTCCCCCCCCCCATGAATTTAGGCATAAAAATGAGAAAATGTGCACAATTATTACGCAACTTGATATTCTGATCTAAATTTTTTTCCAAGCACATTTTACCAATTTCAAACCACATCAATCTTAATAACTACTATTAATTTTGTATTTAATCCTTTATAAGTGATGTATAATTGTTCATGAAGGCTGGAAGTGAAAAACGCCTTATATTCAGGTGTGCATAATTAAGCAGGTTTTCTTTTACAGATAAATTGAGCCAAAAAGAGATTTATCTCAGACTGAAAAGTCAAAAAATATTAAATGCCCATGAGAAGGATGCAATACTAATGCAATAACAGAAATTGCAAAGTTAAGGCATGACCATTGGACAGTGAAATTCTCATTGGGTCAGACAAAAACAGGTAGAGAAGAAAAGACACATGTTAACTGCAAAAGAATTAAGAATTAAGGTGAAGAATTAAGTGTGAAACCATCAGGAACCCTTTAGTCTCCAGTGCCATCATTTTCTAGAACTGCAACCTACCTGGAGTCCCCAGAAGTGCAAGGTGACAGGATCTCAGAGACTTAGGTTAGGTAAAGAATCCTAAAAAAATGACCCTGACTAAATAAGAATCACATACTAAAGTGTTAGAACGGTTGGATAGATAGGTTGAGAGTGACTCTTGAAGGACCAGCACCACATCCTTACTGCCAGCTTCTAGAAGATAAATTCTTCAAACAGTGGTACAAGAGGATGTGGTGCTGGTCCTTCAAGAGTCACTCTCAGCCTATCTGTCTATAAAGCCTATAAAAAATCAGTCTTCAGTATGTGATTCTTATGAAGTGGTGGGGGTCATTTTTTAGGATTCTTTACCTAACCTAAGTCTCTGAGATCCTGACACCTTTCACTTCTGGAGACTCTAGGTAGGATGCAGTTCTGGAAAAGGGTGGCGCTGGAGACTAAAGGGTTCCTGAAGGTTTCACACTTAATTCTTCACCTTAATTCTTAATTCTTTTGCAGTTAGCATGCCTTTTCTTTTCCACCTGTTTTTGTATGACCCTGCTGACCCAATGAGCATTTTGCTGTCCAATGGTCAAGCCTTAACTTTGCAATTTCTAGTATTGCATTAGTACTTCAGTCTGAGATAAATCTCTTTTTTGGCTCATTTTATCTGTAAAAGAAAACCTGCTTAATAATTATGCACACCTGAATATAAGGCGTTTTTCAGCCTTCATGAGCAATTATATCACTTATAAATTATTAAATACAAAATTAATAGTAGTTAAGATTGGTGTGGTTTGGAATAGGTAAAATGTGCTTGGGAAAAAAAATATGATCAGAAAATTTACTTGCATAATTATGCACACACTGTATACAGTATATATAATAGTATAGTATTTTGCAAAAATGCATGAACTGACATAAATACAAGAACATTGGATTTCTAGGAAGCTGTCACTTGTTTTTAACTTGCCCTTGAAAGAAATCTATTTTGTTATCAGGACAAGTAGACATTTTTACTTTAAATTATTTCTGTTGTGTGGACCTTGCCAAAAGTAAAAAAGCGTGTCATAACTGATGCCTAGGTTGTGCACAAATATCAAGGGGAGCCATGCGGTGATGACCACAATGGAGAAAATAACACAGATGGTGCTGTATGGCTAGTGAAAGTGGGTATCATTCAATAGTGATTCATCACTAACTAATAATGAATAATGAATCTTTGGCTGTATTGTTGCTACTTTTAATTAGCATATACTTAAATGTATCCAGGCAGTTTCACAAAAACATGGCTCGTGACAACAATGAGGCATTTGTGACCTGATTTGGACATGTCTTTGTGAAAGGAACTTGTTTCCATCATTTAGCACAGCAGAATTTCAACGTAGACATCAAATGTAAACTAGGCTTTTGAAAGAGTTTTGCACTTGCATTCCTGCTCTTTCCAGTGGATGAAGTAACGGTTTTATCATAAAGTAATTTCCATGGGTCCATCGGTTTGTTTGGTGTATTCAAAAGTAAATACACCAAAATGCTTCCATGTGAATTTTTTTTTTATTTAAGTAACAAGACGGAGGACAAGACATTAAATGCTGTCATATTCATTTAATGACAAAGAAAGTTGTTTGGCGACCTTCTTTTGCGAAAGAATAATCTGTGAAGTTTTGGTGGAAAAGTCGAATTGTACACACATGCACCAAATTTGCACCAAGCAGAATGATCAAAAAACATCAAAAAAGCGTTACTTCATTGCCAGGCGTCCCTCACTTCAGCAGGAGACTTCTCGAATTGGCAGTGTGATTGTTAGGGAAGAGGGGAGCATCGCTTTGTGGGAGCCCTTCGGTCAGAATTTGAGGCGAGAGCATCCGAAAGGCAGATCGTGACCCTCCCTTGTTGATTAGTACGCAGATCTCAGAGGACTATGGGAATGTTGGTCCCCAGTCTGGCGAACAATTTCTATATAAATGCAATCCAACAATACTTCACTGATGAGAGAGTGTTAATTAGAAGTCACTTCATTGTGCATTGTTCTGTGTTTCTGATCCAAGTACCAAAGGATCCAAGACAAAATCCTGGCATGAGTGTGGTCTGGGAGAGGTCAAAAACTCTCTTTTTCATGGATTCTCATGAAATCCATGAATAAAAGTTCATGCCAAGTGCATTTACTTGTGCATCTAAATTCTCTGAACATTGTTTATTCAAATGATCAACATATCAGTTTATTATTCAAAATATCAGTGTTTTTTGAAAGTGTGTGCATATATATATATATATATATATATATATATA
>RJVU01059333.1:844497-857632 GCA_003731715.1 Anabarilius grahami | reverse complement strand
ATATACATTTTTATTTTGTCCATAAATAATGTACATATATTTTGCTTCTCCCTACAGGACGGAAATCAAAAGCATTTAAGGCTCCACGTTGCGCGAATCACACATCCAACTGTAGGCCATTTTCTTAGTTCTGCGGGCATCACATTACCAGTAATAACATTTCTGGTGTAATCATGCATATATAGTTTTTCTTCCCTCAGATGGGATGGAGTTGTTGGAGCTAATATATTCAGAGTCAGACCAACTGCCGTTCGCAAAGGGAAAAAAAGAGACTTGGTTGAGTAACCGTAATAATTGGAAAATTATTTTGATAGCCTGAAACAATCTAATATATTACTGAATTTTATTAAAATAATATCAAATCAAATTAACTGCTATTCCATAATGAATTAGGTAACAAGGTAGGCAGATATTAATCGTCCTTCCCTCCCCGGGGCCAAGAGAGGAACGAGAAAGAGGGGGTGGGGTTACCAAGCCAGCTTTTGCGGCTTGTTAGAAGTCGGCAGAAAGCAGTTGGGAAACTCCTTCAGGAGATACACATTTGAAATACATGCTTTCTTCATCTGTTAGTGTGAACTTGGTTTTTCTGGAGGGTATGTTGTGAAGCTCAATGGCCAGATTTAGCCCCACCCACATTCACCCAATCTCATAAATGACTGGCTGATGTAGTAATCCCTATTCATAAGGCAAAACTCTGTAATAAACTTGGTGTGCCACAGCTTCATCCCATGATGCTGTTCACTTTAGCCTGTTTAGCATTGCTGCATATGGGGGCTTCAGACTATACATCTGGACTGTTGATTTTAATCAACGGCAGGTCTCTGCTTTGAAATTGTAATCAGATACTTTACTTGGCTATGCCAGACACTTTTAATGTATCAGCCCCATGCCAGGTCCGTTCGTAACCTTGCAAGGCTCCTGTAATTTCAGCATGCCAATCAATTATAGCACATGTATGGTGCTCTTCCAGCAGAAAAACAAGCTGCTGCACATAGCATTCCAAACCATGGCACTATAATCTGGTTTTGCAGAACCTCTTATGGGGTTTAACAGACCTGATTGATTGGGTTGGGGGACTCCAGAGCTCCTGCGTTAGAAGGCAGTGAGGAACTACGGCCATGACGTCAAGCTATTTTAATGGAAGTGAATAACAAGACAGCTGAGCCAATAAGTGACATTTGCTTCTAATCCCTCATACTCAGTAGTCATGAGTAGGCATGTGTTCTAAAACCCAGCAGTGTTGGGGGTAACGCATTACAAGTAATGCAAGTTATGTAATCAGATTACTTTTTTCAAGTAACTAGTAAAGTAACGTATTACTTTTAAATTTACAACAAAATATCTCTTTTTCAAACAAGTAATGCAAGTTACTTTTTGTTTTCCCATTTATTGACTGACAGCTCTCCTGTCCCCATGTTGAGAGAAATCGTGAATAAGTGCAGAGGTGTTGTGCGCGATGTGTGAACATGATGGTTATTGTAGTTCTAGACTAACCCTGCTTTCAATTCGGAAGGGCTTATCCCTATGCCCTAATCCCTTCAAAGGGTTTACCCTCCGGAGTGAGAGCTTCGAAGGTATAAAGGGTGTAGGGGTCAAAAAAAAACTTTTTTTGGAACGCACTTCTGCGTCATCTTAACGAGACAATCAAGGAGGTGCCTTCGAGATCTAGGGGGCGGAGTCGGATAGGTTAAGGGATATGTAAAGTGGGAGGAGTTGGATCCAGGGGGTGGAGATGGGTAGGTTTAGGGATATGTAAAGTGGGAGGATCTAGATCCAACCCCACCCCCTGGATCTTGTGTTCTGCAATGAGGACCATCTCCAGTAGTCTTTTTTCCCCTGGTGTACTCGTTGTATTAATACGCATTAATTTACTGTATTAACATTATAAGCTACTGCCGGTCTTTTACGTTAAATATAATGTATATTGTGTGTCTATGTATTTGAATGGACTGATAAAGGGAGCTGTAAAGTATTTTTGTTGAAGTACAATGTTATATTGACCATAATAATGTACCAAATCTAACTCGTATAAATATTACAGTAGTATAGAAAAATACTATACATACATTTATAGGTAAAATCGAACTTTTTTTATTTATTTATTTTTTATTTCCAAAATTATATAATTGTACAAATTTCACATATATTCAACAGATATGTTTCACAAATAATACTTTGAGGAGTTTCATAGGATCATAAAACAATAACACTTTTAATCTTAGGTATTATATATTACAAACAATAACATTCATATCAAAGATATTAGAAAAAAATATTTCCACACATTAAAGAGAAAAAAGAAAAGAAAGGAAGAAAAAGGAAAAACAGAAAAGGGTATACATGTATAGTTAAATTAAAGAAGAGGAATTTAATTCTTTGTAAATGTCCATAGTTCTGATTGCTTTGTGGTTTGAGAGTCCTTGTAAGGTTATTATTATTATTTTTAAGTAACTTCATTATTGACACAGTATTTGTTGTTATAAGTCCAAATCAATCTCCAATTAATATTCTCAAAATGGTCATTCCAAAAGTATTTATGTTGAAATGTTGCAGGACAATGAATCAAACGTCTGAAAAATGTGTTATTACATTTACTATCTTTAATATCAACACCGTCTAACAAGACCTCTTTTTTTAAACGTTGATTGCTTGTGAGATTCACTGATGCCTTGCAGAAGGCTCAGAAAACCTGCTGGTATTGCATCAAATATGATGCTATATTCTCGTGGAGATATTGGAATACAGAATGTCTGTAAAAATTCAGTATATGTAAATAAGTAGCCCTTGACATTTATCAGTTGTAAGGCCATTAAAATACCATTTTTAAACCAATTGTTATAGAATATTGATTTATTCTTATATTTAATGATTTTATTATTCCAAATTAACTTTTTGTGGGGGGAAAAATTATGTTTGTATATAAGAAGCCAAAATAAAAGAGCCTGTTTATGAAAATTGGAAAACTGAATAGGGAGTTTGTTAACCTCAAAGTCGCATTTTAAAAGAAAATCTATACCATCAACTTTTTCAAAAATAATATTTGGAATTATATACCATAGCTTATCTTTATGCTTAATATAATGTTTAATCCAGTTCAACTTGAAAATTGTATTAGAAGTAGCAAAATCAAGCACGTTCAATCCTCCTTGATTATAAGAATTACATAAAATATTTCTATTTAAATAGTGAGGATTGTTTTTCCATATGAAATTGAATAATGTTGAATGAATTTTTTTAGAAAAGATTTTGGTACATCTAATACTTTTGCAGGATAGACTAAGCGAGATAGCCCCTCAGATTTGGACAAAAGAACCCTACCTTTGAGTGACAAATCCCTCATGAGCCACATATCAAATTTCTTTTTAATTTTCAACATAAGGGGTTGGAAATTAGATTGCACTCTTTCTGACTGATTTTTACAGATATTGATACCAAGATAAGTTACCTCCTCCCTAACTGGAATACCTTCAAATTCAGTTAAAGGAATACTATTGTCTTTAAGTGGAAAGAGAGTAAATTTTTTAATATTTAAAGATAAACCTGAAGCTTATAGAAAATATATTGAGACAGTCTATAACTTTTTTAACCTTTGATATATCTTTCAAAAAAATTGCTTTATCATCAGCAAGCTGACAACATTTAATTTGTTTTTCCCTAATTTTTATGCCTTGAAAAGAGACATTATGTAAATCTAATGCCATTGTTTGCATGACCAAAAGAAATAGAATGGGGGCCACCGGATCTCCCTGTTTTATGCCCCGGGAGATGCTAAATATATGAGTAGTTCACCAAAAAAGTTTAACTGAACTATTATAGTCACTATATAAAGTTTGTATCTGTTATCGGTTATGTAATTCTTATAATCAATTAAATCTAAGAGTAATTGAATATTATTACTAATATGTCGTCCTTGCATAAAGCCGGACTGACTATCATCTATAATTAATTGGTAAAATCGAACTCCTAACCTCCTGTACCTATTCTGTGACGTCAAACAACTTCCCTGTGCAAAGGATCATGAGGGCCCGATGTGTCCATCAGTTGTACCCTTCGAAATCCTTCATTCCAAAGGGCCCTTTGAAGTGGCGAAACAACAACGGAGGACAAAATCATCGTCGCTGTACGATACATCTTCGTACGTTTATAGAAACATGAATAAAAGGGATCTTGCTTGAAAGAAAGTGAGTGAGGAGGTCGGACAATCTGGTAAATTGTAAAAAATGCTCTTTACTCAATTTGCTGGCTTTAGCTAGCTTGTAGTGTCAATATGTGTATATATTAGAGAGAGAGAGACTACAAGCTAGCTAAAGCTGGCAAATTGAGCTTATTCGCCGTATTTACAACTACTTTCCCGCTGACGAGTTGATGTGTTTATTTAGAGGAAGTGTGCAGAAACGAGACTGGAGCCGCCTGGCAGAAGCCCCTCTCATGACGCGAATTCGCATCTGTTGTGAAGTGAATTTCACGTGCGAAAGAAGCGAGTAAACTCAAAATGTTCAAGCGTCCAACTACGCGCGAATAGTGCGATTTATTCTCGCAAGTCGCGTCTGGTATGAACGCCCCATGAGGGCGATATATCCCGTTTGGAACGCACCGTAAATTACTCATTTACTACTTCTGCTGTGTCCTATTCTTCTGCAATTCAGAATGGAATGGTAGTGCAGCTGAAAGGTTTGAGCTGCGCCCTCTACTGTAAAGGTGTGAATTTACATTTCCTTCAGCCTGAGGCTTATTCATTGCACTTTTGGTGTGAAAGGGCCTTTACTTTTGCCAAAAATATAACTTTTTTGTTGTTATAAAAACAAACAGCCCAGCCCAGATGAGAAAAAGTAACGCAAAAGTAACATAACACATTACTTTACATAAAAGTAACTAAGTAGCGCAATTAGTTACTTTTAGAGAGTAACGAAATATTGTAATGCATTACTTTTAAAAGTAACTTTCCCCAACAATGAAACCTAGTGAGCTGCCTACCTAAACCTGACCTAGGTTTAGGTAGGCAGGTATCCTGACCTAAAGGCTAAATTCTAAAACATTGCATGCATCCTTTTCACAGAAGGAAATCACAGAATGCATTGCGGCACGATGAGTGACAAAATCCAAGATGGCGGACGAGGTGAGGGAAAAGTTTGTAGTTATAATTCATTCAGTGGTGAAAATTATCTATGAAATAGTTCAGTGGAATTAAAAATTGATTATTTTACCTGATATTTGTCAAAGTCCCTTTAAGACAAGTCATTTCACTCAGCGGCCATCTTTGAAACGCCTCTCGGGCATCCAAGTGCAGCTCCTATCTCTTTGAATGGGGAAACATCAAATTCTCTAAAGCTGTTTGCCAAGATTTTGATTAAATTTCATATTTGAAATCACCAATGAAATCTGACAACAACTGTCTCATAAATTTTGTTTCTAAAAGCTCGAATCATGACAAAAAACTGTATTTTTCAGGCTGGATCAACCTAATGCGCAGTCCTAAATGCGCGTCTCTTGTGCCTCATTTCAGAGGCGCTCGTCTGACTGTTTCTATAGAAACCGGAGCTTCTAACGGCCGCTGCAGTGACGCAATGACTTTAGCAATCAGCGATTGGCTCTTATTTAGAAGGCTGGACTTATTCTGCCATATTGCGCGTTGCACTTTCTCCCATTCATAATAATACGAGTCACACGTCTTGTGTTATTCTATAGTCTTTGTATTTGAGTGTGCTGTGTGTTTTTATGCTTAATGCATCATACTGTTAGCTTAGCAACATGCTACTGTCAAACTCTTTAGAGACCAGTTGTTAGTTGCATCACTTGTACGGAATACTATTTGTTGCCTATTTAGAGTATTCCAAATTTGTCACTGAAGCTCCGTGATGGGTAGAATGCTGTCTTAGATGTAAGCAGCCTGCAGTGAGGCTTATTAGGTTTTAATACTGAACTATTGTTTGAAAATATATGTATTTTTCGTATAAATTCACTTTAATTGTATTTCAGTAGTAGCTCTGCATTTTGACCAATTGCTGGCCCAAGATACTTGCACCTAAGGTGTCAAGGTTTGGTTGGTTAGTGCATGGTTTTGTTAGCCCCTGCTGGTAGATGCTGTAACTACAACATATTCTTATTCTAAAAAGCACCTTTCTCCATTGACAGCCATTCAAAAGTAGCCAAATATTCTGCATGATTATTGTTGTAATATTCGACATTCTGTATTCAACATTGAATATTTATTACTTATTGACCCTTTTGAACAGAAGTGTTTTTTTTTAAGAAATTCTTTCAGCAAGGATGCATCATTAAATTGCAGCCCAGGCTCATTAGAAAAACGCAAAATACGTTGCATCGTGCACGTTTTGCGACAGTTTCAAAGTGAAATGTCCAGTGAGTGGCGCTAAAAGTGTGTTTAGTTTTTTCCGGAACAGATGAACTTGAAAATGGCAACGTGTTATTATGAGTTTGTACGTATCACCGCAGTTGTGAATTGAAATGTCCACTAAAATTGTGAATTGAGTGGCGCTAAAAGCTTAATGCTATATCACGTTTAATAACGTACACCTACAATAAACCCTAAACCTACCCGATAGTGTTAACAAAAGCAAATGTGACCTACAAATGCAATCGTAACCATGGCATTATAGCTTGTTTTTGAACTCTTGTCTTTGAGCTCCTTTACCCGTGACTCGTCTTTCACGGGATTCGTACCCAAACTCTTCACATCGCAAGTACAATTCTGTACCAGCTAAGCTACCGAGCAAGCTTGATACATCAGTATAACTGAACATCTGGAGCTGGGTAAGTAATGCAAACTCGTTTACAAATCATGTATTATGGTAAAAAGTGTTTTGAGGTCATAACATTATTGTGCAAGGAGCCACGTGAAAACAGGTCTTTATTAATCCATAATCTGGCCCTGTAATCATAATTGTGTGAAACGATTAAAAGTGCTTGCTGTTTTACTGCCTCTTGTTCATTTCTGTTAGAAACTGCAGTGATATGTACGTATTGGTAAGTATTTTGCGTTTTACTAAATTGTTGACACAGTTACGTTTTTCCAATGAGCCTGTGTTAAATTGATAAAGAAAGAAATTACATTTATAATGTTACAAAATGTTTATATTTTAAATAAATGCTGTTCCTTTAAACTTTTAATTCATCAAAGAATCCTGAATATTAAACAGCACAAAAGTTTTCAACTTTGATAATAATAAGAAATGTTTCTTGAGCACCAGATCAGCACATTAGAATAATTTTCATGTGACACTGAAGACTGGAGTAAGGGCTACTGAAAAAATACAAATTTGCCATCACAGTAATACATTTTTCAAATATATTAAAATAGAAAACAGTTATTTTAAATTGCAATAATATTTTAGAATATTACTATTTTTACATAAAAGCGTAAAAAACCTTTAAAAAAAACAAACTTTTGAATGTTATTGTAAAAATCACAAATATTTCATTATTTAACCGTAGCTGATTCACTGCCCAATTTCCAAGTCCTGTACCTCCATGAGGGATCCTCCACCGGGAAACTGTGAATTAGATATTTGGGAAACTGCCTTCTCCAGGTATGCCCCTTCATAAAAGTGGCAAAAAGATCAAAAAGATTATTATGTGAAGTGAAGTGAAGTGACATGTGGCCAAGTATGGTGACCCATACTCGGAATTTGTGCTCTGCATTTAACCCATCCAAGTGCACACATACAGCAGTGAACACACACCGTGAACACACACCCGGAGCAGTGGGCAGCCATTGTTGCGGCGCCCGGGGAGCAGTTGGGGGTACGGTGCCTTGCTCAAGGGTCTCACCTCAGTCGTGGTATTGAAGGTGGGGAGAGCGCTGGACATTCACTCCCCTCACCGACAATCCCTGCCGGACCTGAGACTCGAACCCATGACCTTTGGGTTACAAGTCCGACTCTCTATCCATTAGGCCACGACTGCCCCCAATGTTCACCAATGTTTAACAGTGAACTGAGTACTCAACAGTAAGTGTGCTTTAGATATAAGAGAGCACTACTGTAGAACAATTTCTCACTAACCTGATGAGACCAAAGTACTCCCCGACTGTGTCACTTTGACACATCGGCACATTCCACCACTGTGATTTAAAATTTTTCATGCTAAAAGCCTGGTGCGAATAAGAGACTTCTCAAAACTGCATGCGTGTTTCATGATTGATATATCTCCAATGTGGACAAATGTATCTACGTGCATGTGAAGACGCGAATCGGAAATATGAAAATACTGTCTCGTTTTGCCACAGGAATCAGCACCCTTGACACCTATGCGGCTCTTCCTACCTGACTTGAAAATGAAAGGGAAAACATTTTTTATTTTTAATTACTAATTATTTGCAGGGTTTTATGGCTTTATTTTGGCTGTCACAGTCAGTGGGGAGAGAGGGATTAGGGTCCTTAGGGGGGGAAGAGGAAGGAGATGAGAAGCAGGCAGAGGAGGACAGCTAATTTTTGATCCAAGGGGTTCTTTGCAGGCCAGGGGGGTGACAGCTGCACTGTCTTTAGCCCGGATTTGAATTTGAATTCTATCTAACGATGCAGCGACGCACGGACTTGGCAGGGCAGTCTGGTAATCTTCTTGACACAAATGCCTGGGCTTTTCTTGTGTGCCCTCACAGAGATTTGAGTAATTAAAGTTAAATTGAAGGAATAAAAAATATCCTTCTTGTACTGAGGCTGTCTTGCTAATGCCAAGTGTGAATAGTCAAGGTTGTCCTTAGAACTATAATCCCAAATGCTATTTCTCCTGTAATGTGGAACTGCCATATTTTTTTTTTCTTTCTTTTTTTTTTTTTGAGCTCCAAAAGACAGCGATAAGGGACGGCTGCAGTGCTTTCATCTTACAGACATCTTTTGGACAGGTGGAAAAGCAAGAAGAAAAAAGAAAGAAATGTTAGTGGTTGTGAAATATTGTTCATACCTGATGGAATTGCGTTGGATTTAAACCTTAACCCAAACACAACAACTGTAGTGATGAACAGTGTTGGGTGTAACACATTACAAGTAACTTGAGTTATGTATCAGATTACTTTTTTCAAGTAAAAAGTAATGCATTACTTTTAAATGTACAACAAAATATCTTTTTTTTTTTTTTTTTTCAAATAAGTAACACAAGTTACTTTGTTTTCCCATTTATTGACTGACAACTTTCATGTCCCCATGTTGAGATAAATCGGGAGTCCAGAGGCGTTGTGTGTGCTCTGTAAACATGACTGTTATTCTAGACAAATTCTAGACTAAATGTGAGCATGCATTTACTCATTTACTTCTCCTGCGTCCTATTCTTATGTATTTCAGAATGGCAGCACGGCTGAAAGGCTCGTTTGTAAGAGTTGCGCCCTCTACTGTACAGGCGTGAATTTGAAAAAAAAGTGACGTAACGCATTACATTCCATAAAAAGTAACCAAGTAATGCAAGGGAGTAACACAATGTTGTAATGCATTACTTTTAAAAGTAACAGTAACACTTTAGTATGGGAAACAATCTCACTTTTAACTAGTTGCTTATTAGCTTGCAAATTAGCTGTTTATTAGTACTTATAAAGCACATATTAATGCTTTATTCTGCATGACCATATTCTAATCCTAAATCCTTACCAATACAAAAACTTAAAGGATACAACAACTACCTTACTAACTACTAATCAGCAGTAAATTAGAAGCTCATTGAGGCAAACGTCATAGTTAATAGTGAATATCTGGTAACACTTTACAATAAGGTTCATTAGTTAACATAAGTTAACATGAACTAATAATGAACTGCACTTGTTCTGCATTTATTAATCTTTGTTAATGTTAATTTCAACATTTACTAATACATTATTCAAATCTTAACATTAGTTAATGCAGTGTGAACGTTAACGAAGATTAGTAAATACAGTAACAAAGGTATTGCTCATGGTTAGTTCATGTTAGTTAATACATTATCTAATGTTTAACTAATGAACCTTATTGTAAAGTGTTACCAAATATCTTCCCCATACTTGTAGACATTTTAATTCTTGTTAATTGGATAATTTTATGTAAAATTTAGGTGTGACTGACTGATATATATATATATATATATAGCAGCTAAGTCATTCAAATGTTGTTTTACAGCAGAAATGGCAGTTTTAAGTGAATAAGGCCCACTTTCTTAAACATAAATTAATTCTAAACCAAAGCTAAATAGAAAATCAACATTGGCAGATGAGGTCAAGATTTTAGGCTCTGTTTGATTGGTGCAGATTTCATGCAGAGCTGCACAGATCAATTCAACTTTATTAACTGCATATTATTTTGCTAAAATAATATTTACACAATGTGTGGAGGCAGGGCTTGTAAGACAGGAAGTGCTGAACCATTCAAAGGCAAGAGAGAGAGAGAGAGAGAGAGAGAGTACTTTAACACGCCCACATCACACACAATATTTTAATGCATGCTCCATACTCTCTCTGAACACTTTTACACACACTTAATATACCAAAAACACTTTAACACACTCGCCTCAAATGCACTGTAAAAATACTATAAAACAAGTTTCTCGCACACATAAAATACTCTAACACATGCTTCTAAAAACAAAAAATACACACACATATATATCACACACTGGGGATATTTTAATAAATGTTCCACATAGTCTAAAAACCTTTAATGCTCACCACACTCCGGGAATACTTTTAACACACCCCAATGGCACAGTTAAACAAGAGACCAGGACTAGTTGCTACTTGGGCTATATCTTTGGTATATCAATGTTTTCAGGATATAATAATACCAGTTTGGAGCAAGTTGTCACATTTTTATTATACATTTCCACACATGTTTTATTATTGTAATATTTAAATTTAAATATAGAAATTGTCTGTAATTTTGGCCAGATCTTAACCCTGGTCACTCTTGAAAACAAAATCTTTACTCTAAAATGAAATGGTTCACAACATTTACACCTTATTGTTCAGTTATACAAAGGTTGTAGGTTCAGTCCACCACTGTCTATGAAAAAAAAATTTTCATTTGGCACAGTGCTTGTAGTAAAGGCAGATGTGTGAATTAAAATGCACTTAAAGAAGCCTAATGCATAAATATGTTTCAGTCTCAATTGTATGTGTGCCCCAGTAAGTATGTGCTTTCATAATCATTTTAATCACAGGTTAAAACAAGCCTTTAACCACAGGTTGATTCAGTGTGCTGTATTTGCAATAAATATACAAGTATGAGTCAATGAGAGTTTTGTTGAGCCAAATGTGAAGAACCTGGGGAAAGGAGAACAAAAAGAACAAAAATGTTGTTAGCTAATGCAGCTTCCAGGTAAAGACTTCCCAGAAATGTTTTACTATTGTTAGACAAAATGTGTGATGTTACAAGCGGTTAAAGTGCATGGGCGTGCTTCAAAAAGTGCATGTTTGTGGCTTATAAATTTCAAAAACATTTGAGTTCAATCCCATGCAAATGGACCCAAAACTTGAAATGACTGTGCATGCTTTAAAGGTGGGTTTATGTAAAGGAAGTGTCACTGTCATTCTGAAGTTTCAGGTGTGCAGACATAAAGGTTATAGGTGAAAAACCTGAAGTTTGTTAACTTGATGGGAAATGATCACCGTTACAATGAGAATGCCAAAGGGCACAGGTTCAACCCCTGGAAAGAGGATAACTATGTAAACTGTGAGGTACTGTCATTAGAAGTGTTGGTGTGTTGTTCGTCTCCACTGGTCCGTATCTTTGCCTTATTTTATAAATTGTAAAATATTGTTAAAAGTATAAAATAGTATTGTAAAATATACAAGTTAACCTTTAAAGTTTAGTAATTCTGTCATCATTTACTGAACTTCATGTCGTTTTAAACATATATTCTGAACACTGTGCTGGTCTCACTTTTTCCTCTGAAGCCAAACAATATTTTTGTTTGAGAAATTGTTATTCATTGATAATCTCACTTTCAGTAAAATAACTGATGTGACCAGACCATTGAGACCAGACAGAGAACCTGAAAAGAATGATTAGTTTACAAAACAGACAGACTGCTCTCATGAATGCTGTGGTGAATGTCACAGTTTTCACTGATTAATGATTTGAATATTTGTCTCTCTTTCAGACATTTTAACAATTTTCCTCGTTTTTGTTCCCCAGATGAAAGAACGTCCTAAGGGTTTGAAGCGACAGGAGGGTGAGTAAAAGAGCACAGAACTGTCATTTTTAGGTGAACTATACCTTTAAAACAAATTTTTAGGGAATGTAACTTTATCTATTTGGCAGATGATTTTGCTTGTCTTAGGAAAAAAAAAAATTCTGAACATAATTTTTGTAGTGTAGAGAGTGAACAGTAAACAAAATGAATGAATGACCTTATATTGGCATAAAACAGTTTTTGTTTTTTAGCAATTGCCATCATATTCTCATGTTTAGTATTTGAAGTTAGTACTCGAGTTGTGTGTGTGTGTTCACCAGTCATGCACATTCCAGGCCGCCCACAGCATATGCTGCACATGCACACCGCAATCGCAGTCTCTCATGCATGATGTTGCGGAGCAATGTGGCGAAAACGGACACCGCAACTTCAGAGCTTGTTGGTTTTCATAACAGCTCTGCTCATACTTGGTAAATATAAGAGGAATTAAGTTCTCCGGCTGCCATCTGGGTTATCATAATAGAATAAAGACCGGCAAGAAATTAACCTGCCTCTGAAACGTGAACATATTGACGTGCCTCAAGTGGAGTAGCTGCACTTTGGTTTGAGGGAGAGAGTTGTGAAGAAAAATATGCCAGAATGGAAATTCATCACGCAGCCGTCAGCCTGATTCTTACCTGAGACACCTTTTTCCCTTTAAGTTTACAGGGGCCTATTGCCTGGGGCATAATACCTCTGAAATTACTGCATAGCTGTCTTCTCAGTAACCACAGAATGGAGAAATGTGGGAGGCTGGGCAACAAGACGTGCATTGTAACCCCTTCAATAGCTCAGCACCTCCTGTGTCACAGCGTACAAAAAAGGACAGCAGTATGAGTGTGTGTGTGTGTGTGTGTGTGGAAAGAGGCCCAAGGTTTACCTGGTCTGCGGCTGTAGACACCACGGCAGCCAAGAAGCATCAGGAGGCAACGGAGCATGACAGGCCCCACATCAAAGCACATGCACCACACCTTGATCCAGACCCCCC
>RJVU01059333.1:795650-825625 GCA_003731715.1 Anabarilius grahami | reverse complement strand
AGTACAGTTCATACAATATGTTTGTAGTATATGTGGTTATGGGTGTCATTAAATAAATATTTGTCAATATATAACATGTTAAAGCAAGAAAAAAAACATTGCATTCATATTTATATAAAAATTGTAAAATGTAAAAGTATTGTAATAATAAAATAATTAATTATTAGAAGTAAATCAAACAGTTCAGTCCTAAGAAATGGATAAATAAAATGCGTAAATAAGTGTCTTCAAATGCATAAATGCATTGGCGTAATTTGTGGGTGGGACATGTCCCCACCACTTTTTGCCAGGGTCGATATTGTCCCCATCACTTTTTTGAAACATCTTGTGTCACGAATGTATCTAATACAAAAGAAACATCTCTAGTTGATTAGCAATTTATACGTTTCTGTAAAATAAAAGTTGATCTGGCACTGGGATGTGTTGTTTTTGAAATCATGCTAAGTGCCTGTTGCTGCTGTTATCAGTGGCGCAACTGTTCTTTTGACTGGGCTTTAGGAGAGGCTTCTTTTGTGGATGGCACCCATGCATGCCATTCTTTTGCAGTGTACACCGTATTGTGTCATGGGAAATAGTCACTCCAGTTTGGCTTTCTACTTCTTTAGATAACTGCAGTGAACTTGCATGCCGACTTTCTTCAACCCTTCTCATCAGAAGACGCTCCTGTAGAGGTGTTAACTTCTGTGGACGACCTGGACGTCTCTGTGAGATGGTTGCAGTTCCATCTTTTTTAAATTTTTGTACCACTTTTGCTACAGTATTCTGACTGATAAGTAAAGCTTTGCTGATCTTCTTGTAGCCTTCACCTTTCTGGTGTAAAGAAATTATATTCTTTCTCTGGTCTTGTGACATTTCTCTTCCATGTGGTGCCATTGCTGACAGCATGAAATGGGAAGGGGTTTTAACACCCTTTTATTTTATAGTCAACTGTCTGCTGGACACCTGTGTAATGAATAATTAGACTCACCTGTGGTTGAATTCTTGTTAAATTAGACATTTGAAGTCTAAAATTTAGCTTTGCTCCAGAGACTTTCAGTGGGGTGTACTCATTTTTGCATCACCCTAATTTGAGTAAAACTGAAAATTTTGTTCTCCAAGTTATATAATTAACCTTACTTTCATGTTATAAGTTAAACAGATGTTATATAAAACTTAGTCTTGTCAACATTTTGGAAATTGTTTTTGTGTTCATTGAGATACTGTTTAAAATGTTACTTTCAAAGGAGGTGTACTCATTTACGCTGAGCACTGTATATATAACAAAAAAGGTCTATTTTTGGGCAAATGTAAAGGCCCTTTCACACCAAAATTGACATAATAAGCCTCAGGCTGAAGGAAATAATATTTTGTTTTAAATTTTAAAAGTAATGCATTACTAGTTACTTGAAAAAGTAATCTGATTACCCTCCTCCCCTCCTACCACTCCTGTCCCACCCACATTTTAAAACAAAATTACGCCACTGAATAAATGTAATGTAAAATAATTTCACAGAGATTTATATGCACCAACCGGTATTGCAATCTGTTAGTTTGATGTACCTGACTGGGAATGACATATCATTGACATTTATGCATTTGACAGAGGCTTTTATCCAAAGCAACTTAGTGCATTCATTTTTATCATGGGAATCATACCACATCCTTGGCATGCTCTACCAATTCAGCTAAAGGAAAAATAGCAACTGCCATAAGTTTGTGGTAGAACTACATATTTGTTCAAACAGTGGCAGACGGGGGAGGGTTCAAAACTTGTTTGACAACAGACGTTATTTTTGTAATTCTGTTTGGTGCCGCTAGTGGTGCAGAAATAACACGCTTTGTCTTTAACGGCATTAAACACATTTAATTAATCTCCAAAGTTAAGCAACTGGTACTTGTAAAGGATTCTCTGTTTGTCAAGAACCCAGTGATGAGGATGAAAGGAAAAGTGAACAGAAGAGGTTTCCAGAAGAAGTGGCAGCATATGTGAAAGGATGTCTGAAGACAGATAATGAATGAGAGTGGAGATTCTTCCTGTCCTCTCGTTTGGGTTTAGGCTGTGTGGAAATTCATTAGGAATGCAGTCACACTCTCAAGTGAATGACCATATCAGCTTACCAAATGCAAATACCACAAAATCTGCAGAGAAGGGAAAGGATTATGTGGTTGGTCTATTAACCTCCCAAAGAGATAACTGACATCTTATCTTCCCAAAATGGCAGGAAGAGCTTGACTACCATCAACCTGAGTTTGACACACACTTTTCACAATAATTAATAGGATCAGATGAAATTTTAAATAGGCCTCTGGGTTTCTATTATGGGTCCCCAGGGCTGAGAGAAACGCATGAAGTGTTTGCTGTTGTAAAGGGATGGAGAGCTCTTTCTCTCCTCATTGAGGAATATCTGTGTCAGTACCACCAATCGTGCAAAAGAAAGAAAGAAAGTTGAATGCCTTTTCACACACTCTCTATTGTACGGACTTACGTGAGGCCAAGGTCAAAGGGGGTATGATGTCATAGTAACCCAGAGGGCATTTCAGTTGTCATAGCAATGGCCAACTGACACCAATCGATGAGAACAAGGGCTGAGTAGCTTGGACCTCAGGGTCAGAAATAGAGATGGACAATGCTGAAACACTATCTTGGAATTGTCTTTATGCAATTGCATTACCAGCTATTCATGTGGACATTTGAACAGTTTCCATTCTATAATCAGACTTTGGCCATTGTATGCAATATTGTGATTTAATAAGCAAAGGGAATTAAAAGTTCTGTGGATAAAAGCATGAACTAGATAAAAGGGTGACGTTTTGCTCGATTTGCAAGAAGCAAACCTTTTCATTAAAATGTTGTAATGTTTATTGCCAGAATATTTTAATTTGTGTTGATGTGTATTCCTAACTTCAATTATTTTTTATTTGCTATAACATTTGTCAAAAATAGTCTCAAATATCAAAGCTTGAGTCTATAAATGTGATATATGGTTTGTCAAGATTACTTATAAATATTATTAATTATTACTATTATATATATTAATAATACATACCATGACATAACACTTTATCATTATTATTTTCTATTTATAATTATTAGGTATCTTAATATTTTATTTATTTACTACTATACTATAATTATGATTTATCATTTTTATTAATAATAAATAATAGGGATTAATGATTAATTATATAAATGCATATTATTGACTATTATTAATAGGAATTACAGTTTATTGATATGACACATGTAAACTGTAAGTTAACAACTTTGCTGTGCACAACAAATATTATTGTCGCTTCAAAAAATTAAGGTTGAACCACTGTAGTCACATGGACTATTTTAATGATGTCTTTACTACCTTTCTGGGTCTTGAAAGTGGTAGTGGCTTTGCTGTCTACAAAGGGACAGAAAGCTCTTGGATTTCATCAAAAATATCTTAAAGGCACAATATGTAACATTTTTGGATTAAAATTTCCAAAAACCACTAGAACAATGTTATATATTTTGCTGACTTGTGTACTTACATTATCCCAAATGTTTCCAAGAATGTTTAAATCCAGGGAAATAAGCAATTTTATCCAGGACACGGACTGTGTCTATGCGTCGCCTATCAAAATAAAACCGGAAATCGAGGGAAACCTGCGTTACCCTCGATTTCCGGTTTTATTTTGTTGAAGCCATGGAAACACCAAAGACGCTTTAATATACTATGTGTTTTATTAGACAGGTGAGCAACTGTTTGGATGGATACATTCATCGACAGAAAACAAATAATTGTTTTATAGCTCAACACAGTAAGTCTTATTATTTAAATATAATTTTCTTGATTTACCGCGAGCACCATGTTTTACCATGCCTAATATCGATTTAGTTTACTGCAGTGTGCAACAAGTGTCTCATAGTAGTCACCAAGCAAATGCACAGAGTAGCATTATAACAAATTTCAACACACAAATGTATCTAATATGATAAAACAGTGCTGCTTTACCCCACATACACATGACCAGAAGAAGCGGACGCGGTCATCTGCAGCATACTAAAAGCTCCACTGCTCTCGAGCCGTGTCGTGTGTTGCGCTTGTCTCTCATTAGCAAACGCTCCAGCGGCCTCGTTCCACTCCAACGACCCTGTCGGATTCTTTTCCACCGGCTGTAGACGTGAAGACAACACCTCCCATGATTCTGCGAAATCAAGGCGTCATCAAGCTACGCTTTTTTTTTTTTTTTTGGAATAAGCGACCTCTAAAGGCGAAAAATTACATATTGTGCCTTTAATTTGTGTTCCAAAGATCAATAAAAGTCTTACAGGTTTGGAATAACAAGAGGGTGAGTAATTAATGACAGAATTTTCAGTTTGGGGTGAACTAACCCTGGCTGGTTTGTTCCTGTGTAAAAACGCAATGCCAAATAAATGATAGAGACCAAATTAAGCCTGCTTTGACCCACCTCAACACCTAGTATCAAAGTATACAGCATACAGTTCAGACCCACCTCTGAGCAGCATTAAACAGTCTGTTTAAAGACACCTAAATGCCACTTCAGAAGCACTTCTGTGCCACCTTTGCAGTGTAAATTTGCCATTACGTGGCTGAAGAATTGCTTATTCTATTTATAATTAAAAACATTTTTATTAACATCACATTTTATCATATTACTAGTGCCGTTGTTTTATAAAAGCAATGTCACAACAGGACATGCATTACAGTGATTTTTCCACTGTAGTATTTTAAAGAGAAAATTGAGCACAACTGGCTTAGGCACTGCTTAAAAAAAAGTGTTGTTGGAAATGTTCTTTTCATAGTTTAAAATAATAGCAAAGTAAACAAGGTCTGCATGTATTCTAAACCCTACGGGAATGGCCATGTAAATGACTGTCCCTTGCCAAAAAATATAGAGCATCTATGTGTCTTGTATGAGAGATGACAAGTCACCCTTTTATCCACTTAATCAATGGGCTTGACCTTTGTAGCTTGCACCATGCTGAGTGATTAAAACTGAGCCTCGATGTGAAAGTGGCACAGGAGCGGAAACCCGCTGGACAAGATGGAGCGCCTTCTGTTGCAGTTAGTGACTATTGTCATTGAAAATGCATCATCTAGAGAAATTTTAGCCAACTCTGCTAACCGATTACCTTTGTTTTATAATTTCTATTTTGCTTTAACATCGAAAATTTTCCAACCATAACAGAGGTCAATTACAGTACATGTAGAATTATTAAAGAGATTGTAGCAAAATCATTCAGCTTATTGTTATTCTAAGGGCCAGAGAAAATGGAGGTGGAAACTATAAAATACATAATGTGGAAATAAAAAAAGAAAGCAGAGAAGTGTGAGCAGGGAGATTAAAGCTGCAGTCTGATATGTCTTCTCAAGCCGGAATTCACTCATCACTTCTGCTAAACCTTAAGATAATCCTGAAGTGGCTTTTCCTGGCCTACGTCCAAAATGCTCTTAACAAATATGTCATAGGTGGATGAGTGCTGGGGTAGGGGTGTCCTGAGGGTGACAGATTTATAATGGCCATGCTAAAAACCTCAATGTAAATCAATGCAAATGCTTTCAAGCAGCAAGTTTGACATTTATGCAAAACAAAACCAAGCGTGATATGAAGGAAAGGACAAGCTGGGAATGGCTGAAGTTTGTTAGAGGATTTTGTATAGGTGGGGAAAAAAGTAAAACACTGCTTGAATTGTTTTACCTATTAGAACGCTACGAAACATTTTATGCAGCTCATCTAATGCAACCCATATAGAGGAGTTTACAGGACACATAAATAAAGCCTTTTTTCAGATTTTAAGGCAAGGAACCTGAAAGGAAACTTTGAAAAGAGTGTTATCACAAACACAAAAGCACTGTCTGATAACACCCTCATAGGATGTTGGGTGTCACAGGGTCATTTTAAACTTGTCTGTTGCCAAATCTGGGTCAAACACTCAAGGTTCGGTTTCAGCACAAACTGCTCCTCCAGTGTACATTGTCGAGAATTTTACTTCATCCTGTGCCGTAAAATATCTAGTTTCTCATGTGAATGGGCGTGTAGGGCTAAACACCAGATTGTCTGTTCTTGCTGCGCTACCTTGAGGCCTGTATATATGTTTCACGGTGTAAAATTCTGAACTGCTGTTTACAAAGAATGGCAGTGGGTGAAGAACTACTACAGCTGAAATCATTCTTTTGGCTCAGGTGTTGTAGTTTTGGTCTTCGTATGAGGTGACAGGAACATTTTAAAGCTGCTGAATGGAAAAACATGTTGTATTATGATGTCTTTGGTTTAGTTATGTCCAAATATTAGCGTATGATGAAGTATGACCCCTCATTATGTCCCTAAAATGTGATTATTTAAACTGACCCCACACTGAACAAGACAGAATAAAGCGTTCTTTTCCTTTTTGCTTGCAGATATCAAACTACTCTAGAATTATGCAAATGTATGAGAATGTCATGTGACTCAACCCACTCAGCACAAAGAGAGCCCCTAATTACATTAGTTTAAATGAAGGCTGCCGACCGCTTGAGGTGTGCAGCAGTGACAGAGAGCCACAGACAATGTGCGTTAATGTCGTGACACTGTGTCCCGACAGGTTAACGGCACCCATCTGTGGCCGGCGCAGACACATCTAATTTGTCGGCCGAGTCGAAATTTTTTTAGTCGCTTTACACCCATTTAGCGGCAGTTGCTGTCAGCCCTCTAGAGAGGAAATTCAGAACTTTTCACAGGCTTGTGGTCCTGAAGTGCAGCTTAAAAGCCTGTAATTAAGGACTGCTGTGTGCAAATGACAAACCCCAGTTATGACATGCAGGCAGAACAAGAAAGGGTCTTTATGACACTCGGGAGACAGGTACTGGTCGAGGTTTTGCAGGGTTGGCCTTAAATGAGTGGCGTTATTATCTCCGGTTATTCCCCCGGAAAGTACAAACACCATCTTCCAGGCCTGTATGGGTATAATTTGAGGATTCGATGTCTTGTGTACCAGAAATCAGCTTTTCAGGATAAGGCGATGATTGTCAGTTAAAGGCTAATATGAAGTTTAATGAACTCCGAAGAGAAATTTAGATGAGGGAACTTCTGTTTTGGACCTTATTTGCATCAAATTATGCATAATGTTTGTAACTGTTCCTTGGAGTATGGTTTGTCAAGTCTGTCTACGTTGAAATATATTGTGTTTTTTCCATGATCCTTTTTACATAAACAGCCACAGCAGAACACTGAGGTTTGGTTACACCACACAAGTTTTGGGGGGTAGCTAACTAAAAGTTGTGATGCTACCAACCTAATTAATTTTCTTCAGTGACGTGACAGTAACTTTTTTTCTAGAAACAAGCTAATTGTTCCTATATCGTTGTTGGTTTTTTTATGTCAGTTTGTCATAGACTTTCTCTAGTAGTAGTTTCTCTAATTTGATTTGTTTGCTTAAATTGCTTGATTTGGGAGGTTTGTTTTAGCAAAACAGTTTGTTCAGACTCATGAGGCGTGTAATGCACTCTAGCCACTTTTGCGGGTTGAATTTTATATATAATATATACACTTTTCAATTGTAGTCTTTTATAAAGGCATCTGAAATAATAAACCTTGTGGTCAAAAATATAGATTTTTTCAATACATATCGATAAGTGAAATATCTGAAACACTTCCAATGCTCATTTTCTGCAGAATAACACACAAACCCACCTCCCCTCACTCACTTGTTTCATTTGCTCCAGATGAATATTGTTGGTGTTACAGGTCTTTCTGAGCGTATTGCGCATAGTTTTACTCATTCCCGCAGATTTTGTGCACGCATATAAAGCTGCCTCTCAGAACTAAATTGAGTTCTTTTTTTGCTGTTTATTGCGCAGTCAAATACACACAAAATAATGTCAAAATGCCAGTCTTGGTGAGTATTCATGTAAACACAGTTTTAAGTGTACGTAAACGGTCGAGAAAGAAAACGCATGTGTAACAGTATAATGAATCTGTGCGTCAGGTCTTAAAGTGATGGTAGCCTAATATACCTGCTGCCAAATTATGAGATAATATTAAAAATATCTATATGGCAGTTTTTTCCTATCAATGTCAAAATTGTGGTCAGTGAAAATGCTGAGTGGCTAGAAACTTTGCAAAACCACTAGCCACAGTGGCTGGTGAGCAAAAAAGCTAATGTCTAGCCCTGGTAGGGTTTATTAATTTACTTTTTAATTAATTTAATTTATTTATTTATTTTTTAAATAAATACTTTTTAGCTTTACATTGAATTTTAAATTATATTGAAAAAGAAAACAGTTATTTTAAATTGTAATGTAACAATATTACTGTTTTCAGTGTATTTTTGATCAAATAAATGCAGCATCAATGAGCATAAGAGACATCTTTTAAAAACATAAATTCTTACCGACCCCAAACTTTGAAGTAGTATATATTCGCAGAATCATTTGAGTCATGATTCAGTAGTGCTCAGAAAAGTTCCAAATGAGAGAATTTTTTAGGATATCTGTCAGTATTTTTTTCGCCGTTCCATTTGATGTCACTTGGGAAGCAGAAATGAAACCTTTACCTTTAAATTATGAATAGTTTGTTGCTTGGCAAGATAGAGTTTCAGCATAGCTTCTCCAACACTGCATTACATCAGTACTCTCAAATCTGTGATGTCTCCTAGATGTCTAAATACCCCCATGCTAATTATTGTGATCTGACCCTCAAAAGTTAGCCTTTTTATTCCATTTATTTTAAAACAGACAGTAGGACAAACAGTCTACAGCTCTCCTCGCACCTTATAGCTTATGGCTGTGACCACAAGAAGAAACTTGTTAGCAGAACATTTCTTCTGGCCAAGTGCCAAGGACTCAAGGGTAGCTTGACTTAAGAAAAAAAACTGTAAGACACTAGTGCTAATCCACTTATTAAAAGCATTGACTGCTAGCATGCAACCCAGCGCCTGATATTAATACCTAATCAGGAGTTAATTAAAGTAGAGTTAGTTAACGAATAATCATCTGAGATCCGACTGTGATATGGAGAATGAGGGCATTCTTAAGGGAGAATGACAGATTTTTGTCCCTCTTTTGGGTCCATGGGTGAAGGTCGTATTGAGAGCGAGAGATACAGATGTAACCGCTTACAGAGATGAAATGAGTCTAGAGAACCTAGAGAAGTTAATATGCTTGGGAATGTGTTCAGTATCTCCATGTGAAAAATTATTTTAAAAACCTGACAAACAAGTCTCGGCAATTTGAAAAGTTAACCTTGCTTAAGGCAAATGCAAATTTGAACACAGATTCTTGTTAACTATGAAGAGGATTATCGGTTCAGATAATCAGAAGAGAGTATCAGTTAAGGTGAACGCTTATAAGACAACATGAGTTTGTTTCCACAGTTGTTTCCACTTTGTCTCAGATAATACAATTCAAGAGCTGTTTATAGAGTAGTTTCCATTTGTTTGTAGGCAGCAGACTTCCAAACATTTGCCTTGAAAACTGGAAATAAATATATAATTTTAAAAATATATTTATTTAATTATTACATTTTTATTTATTTATTTTCATTCTGTTGTTTATTCCAGTTCGACATAGTTTTGTTATGGTAGATTTATAAATGGTGTTTAAATGTTTTGGAATGATTGTTTGGAATGGCAGTCCAGCTGTTTAAAAGAGGCTGCTACTGCAAAGTCTGAATTTACAATCATTTTTAATCCAATCTCTGTGGAGTCTTTCCAGTAAAGTTTAAGCATGTGTGAGACTTCCCTCCTTCTCACTGGTGGAACTGAGAAGGATGGCTAACAGCCGGCCCTTTCCTCCCCCTTGTGGTCTAACACTCTTTCATGACAGCTTGTGTGTCCAGTCTCTATCCAAAGTTCTAATATGAATGTAAGGAAGTGAAAACTGGTGCTAATGTGCTTCTGCTGCTTAATTATTATGTTATAAATTTGATGCACATTTTTGTTGCATGATATAACTATTGCCTAGGAATAAAAAGTGGAGTTCACTACATGCGTTTATCATGATTAAATAGCGGGCCATGTTGTCACATTGGAAACATGCCATTAAACAACTTATGGGCTTTTCAGCTTGATTTAAGTAAAACATCTGGAACAAAACAACTAACTTTTTTATATTTTTATATATGTATATATGTATGTGACCCTTCTGTGTGTTTATATGTTACACATACATACTGTCATCATTTAGTCACATCATTTTTTTTTTTAATGCACAAAAATTGACTTCCATTGTATTTTTCTTTTGTAAGTGAATAAATGACAGGATTTTAAATTGGATCTATCTGTCTGTCTGTCTGTCTGTCTGATTGTCTGTCTGTCTATTGATCGGTGTCTGTCTGATTGTCTGTCTATCGATCTGTGTCTGTCTGATTGTCCGTCTGTCTGTCGTTCTATCTATCGTTCTATCTTTCATTCTATCTTTCATTCTATCTATCTTTCATTCATTCTATCTGTCTGTCTGTCTATCGATCTGTGTCTGTCTGATTGTCTGTCTGTCTGTCCGTCCGTCTGTCTGTCATTCTATCTATTGTTCATTCTGTCTGTCTGTCATTCTATCTATCTATCGATCTATCTATGTGTCTGTCTGACTGTCTATTCGTCTGTCTGTCATTCTATCTATCGATCTATGTGTCTGTCTGTCTGACTGTCTGTTTGTCTGTCTGTCATTCTATCTATCGATCTATGTGCCTGTCTGACTGTTTGTTCGTCTGTCTGTCGTTCTATTTATCTATCTATCTATCTATCTATCTATCTATCTATCTATCTATCTATCTATCTATCTATCTATCTATCTATCTATCTATCTGTATATCTGTCTGTATATCTGTCTGTCTGTCTGTCTGTCTGTCTATTGATCGGTGTCTGTCTGATTGTCTGTCTATCGATCTGTGTCTGTCTGATTGTCCGTCTGTCCGTCTGTCTATCTATCTATCTATCTATCTATCTATCTATCTATCTATCTATCTATCTATCTATCTCTATCTATCTATCTATCTATCTATCTATCTATCTATCTATCTATCTATCTATCTATCTATCTATCTATCTATCTATCTATCTATCTATCTGTCCGTATGTCGTTCTATCTGTCTGTCTGTATGTCGTTCTATCTGTCTGTCTGTCTGTCATTCTATCTATCATTCTATCTATCAATCATTCTATCTGTCTGTCTGTCTATCTATATTTTTAGTGGAGAAAAGAAAGGTGGAGTTTATTAAATACACATTGATTAAATAGTGGGGCATGTTGTCAAAATGAAAACCTGCCATTAAGCATCTTATGGAACTGTCCATTTAAAACAAAAACTATAGTTACATTAACTACAGTTACAGCCCTTGTGATAACTTACACATGGGACAACTAGCCCCAGTATTCCCTATACATTAAAAAAGGGCAGGAAAAAACAGTGAGTGAGAGAGAAGAGAGATTGGGCTTCATTTCAGCCAAGAGGCTGGATGTATGGGTCAGCAAACCTCAGCTGTGGATAAATGAATGGGTTTAAGCTGGAAAGTAAACAGATGTAAATTCTAAGATGGCAGCAGTTGGCAGGCATCCAAAGGGGCATTTACCCTCCCTTCAGCGGCCCCTCTTCCCTTTCCCCCTTCTAAAGGTTGAGATTAATTTGCCAGTTATGCCTCATCCGCATTTTCTCAAACTCCCATTGCAATCCTTTCCTAATTTTATTCTTAACTGCATTTACATTTGTCGTCATAATTTTGACCATTAACTCTATAGCATATCGATTAGCACCACAGTAGAGCTGTGCGTATACACTCTAGCTGGCCAAATGAGTGGAATGATGAAAAACAAACAAAAAACGGCAACTGAAATTATTAAATATTACAAAAATCAATTCGCTTACACACTAGTGGGAAAATATACAGTGTACTTCATTCTTCCAAGGTTATCAGTTTTCTGGTGAAAAGGGATGGAAGATTAATCTTCTCAGCATTTCATCAGTGGCAGATATCAGTGATTTGCAGTCATTAAGCAGTGGACTTGGATTAGCAGCACTATGCTGCTGTAGAGACCGGCTAGAGAAGACAAGGAGAACAGCACTGGGACTTAGTACAAGGCTAATTAGATCTGTCTATCTCCACACATCCATCTTCTCCTGCTGGATTCACACTGGCCTAATTCTAAATAAATTGCTCTTTATTATTCTATCATTCAGGTTATTGCATGTGATATAATGATCCACTCTTGGCCAGTGTTAATTGATTTTTGCTTCTTATCTTTGTTAATTCATTCTTTCTGCTTTGAGAGCAGATTAGGCCTAGTGTTTTACATAATAAAAAAAATGATCTGTCTGTCTGTCTGTCTGTCTGTCTCTATCTATCGTCTGTCTGTCGTTTCATCATCTTTCTATCATTCTGTCATTCTATCTATAGTTCTGTCATTCTGTTGTTCTATCTATAGTTCTATCATTCTGTCGTTCTATCTATAATTCTATCTTTTGATCTTTCATTCTATCTCTGTCGATCATTCTATCTACTGTCTGTCTGTCTGTCTCATCTGTCATCTGTCAATCTGTCTATCATTCTGTCATTCTATCATCTTTCTATCATTCTGTCATTCTATCTATCGTTCCATCTATTGTTCATAGATTAAACAATCTATAAACAATTGATCATTCTATCTATCCGTCGATCGTTCTGTCTGTCTGTCTATCATCTATCTATCATCTGTCAATCTGTCTATATCTGTCTGTCGTTCTGTCGTTTTATCATCTTTCTATCATTCTATCATTCTGTCTATAGTTCTGTAGTTCTATCTATTTATCTCTGTTGATCGTTCTATCTATCGTCTGTCTGTCTATCATCTATCTATCATCTGGCAATCTATCATTCTATCTATCATCTTTTTATCATTCGGTTGTTCTATCTATCATTCTATCTATTGTTCATAGATTCAATCTATGAACAATTGATCATTCTATCTATCTCTGTCGATCGTTCTGTCTATCTATCTGTCTGTCTGTCTGTCTGTCATCTTTCTATCTATTGTTCTATCATCGTTCTATCTATGTCATTGTTCTGTCATTCTTTTATTCTATCTATTGTTCTTTCTATTGTTCTATCATTCTGTGGTTCTACCTGTCCTATCTGTTGTTCTATTAATTGTTCTATCTATACATAATTCGGATTGCAGATTTTGGTATCTTGGCAAATCTAAATACTTTTTGAATTCTTCTGAAACTTCTGACACATGGGAGTTTATTGGGGTTCTCGTTTTTATCCTCATTTCTTCATGTAATCTCATTTCTGTCTATGCAAGAAAGTGTAACTTTACAGAGATCTTTGTGTTTTTTCTTTCCTACGGACATTGTTAACGTGCGGTATGTCTATTAACAGAAGCAACTGCAGTCTTGTTAGTCCTCTAACTAGCGTATGTGGAAGTGATGCTCTTCAGGAAAAGTGAAGATGTGTGATTGGATTCAGAGAGGAGCTGGGTAACATGTTTTTGAAGCTTCTCAGATACCATATGTGTGTGAGTGTGCAGAGGCAGAGAGGAATAGAGTCACTCATCCACACAGATGTCTGGAATCTCCAGATGTCGAATGACACTCAAATGCTGTAATCACACATTGCTGTGCTTGAACCCCTCAATACTGAAAATAAGACCTGTCAGAAAACAGAGCGTGTACAATAAAAGACAAAATGACTGAAACACAGTAACTGGCTTCTCGCTGTTGGTAAACACAAATTGTGTAGTTTACGGCAAAGAAATTGGCTTTAATGGTGTATGGCCTGAAACTCACAATTCCCTTGCAAATGTTCACTCCTTTACCAATATAATGCAGTTTAAGGATTAATTCACCCCAAAAAAACAATTCTTTCATCATTTACTCTCTTTCATGTTGTTCATTGTTGTTATTTATTGTTCATCTTCCTTGACAGCCGTGGTCACCATTCACTTTCATTGTATAGAAATGAGTGGCATGGACATTATGTAACAAATTTCTCCTTTGCTCCTTGGATGAAAGAAAGTCATTCAGGTTTCCAAATACATGAGGGTGAGTAAATGATAACAGAATTTTCATTTTTGGGAGAACTATCCCTTTAAGGATGTAACCTTGAGCATTTAAGTGCAGAACATATTCTTTCTTTCCTTTGTATTTTTTTCCCAATCCATACTGGCTTTCATTTACACTGACAATTCTACCAATTGCGTTAATGTGCCAGTTGTCAATTTTAGTAGAGTATTATTTAAACATGACAGTTCAAATGTTCCAGAAAGTTCCATTTTCCTAATAGCAACTCGCATATAGCAGACAGAAATATTCAGAACCCTCCCATCTCCAAATAAAAGAGAAGGAACATAAATAATTCATTTTACTGAATGGCAGGTTAAGTAATGTCCTGACAGTAATGATAACTTTAATTTCCTTTTCTGATGCTGATATTTGTGTCAAGAAATTAAATTCCATAAGCTCCCAGGGCCTGGAAATCATTAGAGCATTTCAGCCAGAGACATTTCAGGCTTTAAATATGTGGATGAATTCCCAAAGACAGAAGAGATCCAATACCTGAATAATACAGAGAAAATCGATAAGCACTTATTTAATATTTGACCAGTTCAGTGTGGGGGATACATTTATGTAATAAATTCATCAATATGATAGCAGTGTTTTAAAATGAATAGAAGAGATATTCTTCGCCTGATCTCCCAGTGCTTTCCAATGACAGGAAATGACATCACTTTAATCAGGAGGGTTTCTTTTTTTTGGCCCATAGGTTACCTTAGGAATTTCTAAAGTTTTTGAATAATAATAATAATAATAATAATAAAAAAAGACACTATGATTAGAATTTTGACAGTTGAAGTTTCTTTTCTTTCTTTCTTTTTCTTTTTTTTTTCTTTTTTTAAAGAAATTAATACTTTTAATTAGCAAGGATGCATACATTGATCTAAAGTGACAATAAAGACTTACATTTATTACTGTTCTTTTGTAGTTTCTATTCATCAATAATCCTGGAAAAAATGTATCATGGTTTTCACAAAAAAATTAAGCAGCACAACAGTTTTCAACATTGATAAGAAATGTATCTTGAGCACCAAATCAGCATATTAGAATGATTTTTCAAGGATCATGTGACACTGAAGATTGGAGTTATGATGCTGAAAATTCAGCTTTACCATCACAGTAATAAATTGCATATTACAGTATACAAATTAGAAATATTTTAAAAGGAAAAATGGTTATTTTAAATTGTAATACTTTTTCACAATGTTGCTGTTTTAACTGTATTTTTTGATCAAATAAATGCACAATTAGTGAGCATCACAGACTTTGATCAAAAATAGTAAAAAAAAGTATGCATAATGAATCCGTTGTAATCCCCTTATTAGCTAACTTATTAGCAACTTATATTTTAAAAGTTTTCAAATTACTGTAATTCATGTTGTAAAACAACAGCACCTGAACTTCTTTTTAAGAATTATTAACCACAGGATTTTACCACATGGATTTTACTCAGAAATCCATAACTGCCATTCTGAAAACCCACTCGAAATTCCAGAGACGAATCAACCTTTCAGTTTGGCCTACAAATTGACGTCACGACTGAACAGCTCTGTGAAGCTGGTGAGCATGCATTTGTAGTCTTTAATGGCATTAATTAATCAATGAACAAATCAGATACTTGCCTATTCTCCTTTCCTCTGAGTTTGTGACTTCTTTCATGCTATAACATGAATGTCAGCACATGAAGGATTTTGTGCGAGTTGGCCCGAACGAAAGATCTGCAGGTCTCAAATAAATGAGTGGAAAGTCTGCGGCTCTGAAATACAGAATCGGGGATGGCTTTCAAACAATAAAGAGAATAAATAAAGGGACCTTTCACCCAAAGGAAAATGTCCCGCTTAATATTCATTAACGCTGAGCAGTAGGGAGTCAGCAAGAAATGTTCTCTGACATTGATACAGCCGTGAAATATTCAAGAGATGATGTTCTCCAGTCTCGGGGGGCATGTGAGAGACAGTTTGTCTTTTGTATCTGAAGTTTTATGAAGAATGTTCCTCCTTCCTCTTGATCATTCAAAAGGCCATGGGAAAGACCTGCCCGTGATTTGCCCTCTGCCATTAGACGTGTTCAGTGCCATGGTTCTCAACTGACGAGAACCGCTGCCTTATATATATATACTCTGTGGTTTGAACGGTGTGATTCAGATCTCAGCGCATCAGATTGTATCACCTCCACATTATTCATGCAAATTAAAATAAGTCTCATGAGATGTCCATTTTTCTATTCTAAAGGCCAATTAAGTGAGACACACTTCCTTGGTCAAAATTCGCAACCAATCTCAGTTCAAGGTAGTTCATCATGGAGATTTCTCTGGTGTTAAAGCAAGGAAGGATTTTGTTGAAGTTTGCCATTTTTTTTCATGCAAACACGGTAAACATCATGTCATATTTAGACAGACTGATAGGCCACGAGTACTGTAGGCACTTTTTTATTGGTGGAGAAGAAAAAATAGACAAAATAACTGGTTGAAGTTTGTCTGAAACGTGATATTAACTGCCGTTAATATCATTTTGTTGATTGTTGCTATTGCTTGTGCAATTGAAGCCATACAGAAGCATAAATGAAACAGGATGTCAGACATGCTCATAAGAGTCTACAGTATGTGTTATCTTATGTTTTCCATCAGATGACCTTTTATTTTAATAAGATAACCTTTTTTTCATCTTGGTGATTTCATTGTGAATGTAGGAGTATTTCATTATTAATTAAACGGAGGAAGTGACTGTTGAACATCAGGAAACTCACCACGTCACCTCTGACCATGATGCTCTTGGTGGCTGAATGTGCCTTTGGCCACAAAACCACAAATGATAAGCTTGCAGAAAGCACTGCATTATTGCCTCCTGTTATAGACCACCGGTAAACACATTATGCAAAGCACCGATACCACGTTGAGCAATTAGCCACAACCCAACAACCCTTTCAGCAAGCCTAAACACAAGGGAAGAGGAACACAGAGGCAGTTTATTTAGTGGTTTTTGTTGTACTTCTTGTCTTAAAAAGGCTTTCCTGCTAATTCTGATAATGGCTCTTAAATAGGCCCCTCGATCAGCCACACACAAGGAACTGAGCACAAACTTTCTTGTGGTTGTTTGTGCCGAGCCGCATTTCATTCCAGTTTATTTTGCATTTTTATTATCTAACTGACACTTGCAGATAAAGCATTTGTTGCATTTTGTCTTGCTCATCAAATGCATTGAGAACCTGGCAAAACCTAAAAGTTGCTCACCATTTAACACAACTACACCTGCTTAAAACCACCAGAAGGACGTTAAACACCAGTACTGCTTGTGTGATATCGATCATGCTGAATAAAACTCTCTGACAGACCTGGCCACAAAGATAAGAGTGGAAGGTGGAAAAACAACAAACTGTTATGTCAGAGATCCATACGTTATGGCAGTAAGGGGCTAGCAGTTAAGCAAAACAAGTGGCAATAGTTTTTGAAAAAAAAAGATGATTTTATTGATGTCCCACTTAGCTGTCATAAAAGACAATGTTTCAAATAAAGCAGCCCATTTTTTGACTGTGTCTGGCCAGTGCAGTTTAATGGCAGCAAAGGACATGATCTTAAAAATGAATATCTTGCTTGAGGTCGTACATGAGTCGGGCTTTCTTGTGATAATCTAAATGAACATTTGACAGTCGATCTGTAAAAAGGGATCGATAAAAACCCTGCAGGTTAAAGGATGCCCAGAGAACAGCTGGAGGGAATTCCTAGTCAACCCTGTTCTTGCTTCATAAGAGAAGACCTTCATTCTCCACTTTATTTTAACATTGACATGTAGGGTTAAAAATATTTCTTAATCCAGAAATTTCCTTTCAAAATGAAAAGAAAATGTATACTTTTTACACACTTTTGTTTAAAAAATAAATTAGTATGTACACACATATAATCATTAAAAAAATTGAACAGTAGAGTTTTTATATACAGTGAAACCAAAATTGACAAGATCTCAGAGTTAAACTGTGTCAGAAAAAATAATCTTAATTATGTCAGATAACACTTAAAGGGGACCTATTATGCAAAATTCACTTTTGCATGGTGTTTGGACATAAATGTGTGTTGGCAGTGTGTGTACACAACCACCCTATAATGATAAAAATCCAACCCCTCCTTTTTTTTTTTTTTATCCCCATAAATAATAAGCAGCGTCTCAGAACAAGCCGTTTCCAGATCCCTGGCAGTGTGACGTCACAAAAGCCACAGGTCCCGCATACGAATGTTGACAGACTCTGCCGTTTTAACATAGAACCGCCCTGAGCGAGTTCACAGCAAGTTTACACAGTCCGCCATAACTACACTGACGAGAATGTCTTCCAAGTGTTTTAAGTGTTCTGTAGCTGGATGGATTATCCATATAGCTATCTCCATTTACTCCCTAATCTGAGCCGCTGAAGACGAAGTGGATTCATTTTGTTTTTGAAGAAAATGCTCCCTCAACTCTACCGAAATTTATGTCTGCGCATCAATCATCAATCGAAATCATTTCACACCGGACTGCTTTGTGAACAATACAAAACATACAGTCTCCAGAGTGATACTGGATACGGCAGTAATGAAGGTGAGAGCACTTTATTACAGTTCATCGGAGTTGATTTATGGATATGAAGTTTAGCAGTTTATTAAGCACCACCCGAAAAGGCATAAGGTCTTTATATATTTGTTTATTGTTACTTGTAACAAGTGTTTCTGTGTAATTTGCTGTGTATGTTGATGATAATGCAAGGGAGAGAGAGTTTATGGATAATATTTTAATGCAATATTTTAATGTAAAATTGTAATAATATTTCACAATATTACAGTTTTTTTTTCTATATTTTTGATCAAATAAATGCAGCCTGGGTGAGGATAAGTGACTGTATGTATATGTATCACTAGACTATCACATTTTTGTGAAGAACTACTAAATAATCAAACTGTGTTTGTGTTCCTCTCACTTCGAGTACCATGACTGCCACTGGTGGCAAAAAACATATGCATGACGCCTGTGCAGGTCTGTAATGTGTTGTGTAATCACTCTTTCATCCACAGAGGTCTTTGTGCATAGATGAATGTGGTCAATGACATACATTCCGGTGATTTAAATAATTTGGAAGTGCTTTCTTGTGCTCTAAATGGCAGAACTCCTATGACTGTATATCATTTAGTGGTTTCAATGTAGCTGGAGCTGTCCAGGGAATGCAGAGCTATTAATGTTTAAAATTCCAGACACTTACACAAGATGTGTCTCTTTTCAATTATTCAGATTTTGTCCCATAGATAAAAAGGAAAGGAGCTGCATCCATTTACAGATGTGTATCATTTATAGGTCGCTGTTCTCAAGTGGCCAATCTTGTGCTTAAAAATGCTCTCACCTTGCTTTAGCCACTGAAAGCTGTTCCGAGGTTCACTCGCACAATGCAACTGCAGATGACACGTTTGCCTGTAAGTGCCTTGAACTGGGAAAATCTTTCAGGCAACGTTCTTATCCCACAAAGCCTCCAAATAGTGGCATAAATCTGAAATGCATATTCAGGTCATGTAGTGGTCAGGTTTTACAGCTTTCACTTGGGTTCTTTGAACCGAGAGAGGAAATGTGTATTTTATCTGTGGTAGAGTCAAGAAACATGGATGTATTCTATGAAATGAATGAATTGCTCCCACCAACCATAAAATAAGCAATAATATCATGTACTTGCCTATTTGTAGCTTGTCTTAAGCTGTACAGTGAGGTCTGGTTGGGATCCAGGCTCATTGTGGCCAGGACTAGGCCAGAGTATAATTAGTTGTGGTTGTCCTGAGTGACAGTGACAGATGTAAATCCCACCTTCTGCTTAGCAACACCCATGCCTCTGTACATCCCCAAAAATTAAGAGCCTGAGATGGAATAGGCTATACGTGGGCACAGAAACATCAAGCTCATTCAGGCACGTGCCCATTTAGATTATTTTTTTTGTTGGCAAAGGTTATTTACACTAACTCCGCCCACTAATGTCTGGTTGAGCGACATTTAATTCCACTGGATTAAAAAAAGACGCGCACCACTCACCGTCTGCAGTGGCATAGGCTGTAGGGAGTATGGCACATGGAAGTAGCTATTGACGTGATCGACCCGAGTTCGAACCTGCCTTTTGCCAAACTTGCTCTTCTCACTTATCCCATCAAATATCAGATCAGAAAGGCATTTATTTTCAATAAAAATGGAAATAAAGTGCTTAACAAGTGTTTAATAATAAAGTATTTATCAGGTAGGTGTAGGTGTAGGTGTAGGGAGGGCTTTATTGTTCCAAATAAGGTGGCTTCCTTTTAATAATTTTAATAAATATAGTCATTTACACTCTGTTATTATTGTGTCCTGTTAATGTACAACAATACTGAGGTGCCAATAGTTTCTGCCACTATTTAAAAGTATAAATAGCATCTTTGCACTTTATGCAAAGAACTGCTACTTTTATATAGTGTAAATAGAATATATCGCTATTTTCACTTAGTGTTAATAGCATCTACAGCTAAGAAAATATGATATTTGCACTTAGTGCAATTTAGCTTCCTTTTATTATTATTACATTTTTTTTTTTTTTTTTTTTTAAGGTTGATTTTGAGTGTAACTTCCAACTTTCATTTGTATCTTTGATAAAAAATGGTTCATTAATTACGTTTTGTAGGGGACAAGTGTTTGTCTAAAATGTTAATGTCTAAGTGAGCAGAAATTTCTACATTTAGTTTGTCCGGTCCACATTTTCTGTGGATTATTTCCTTTAATGTTATAGTTTACCCTATAATCATTATACAGTATGTTAATATATGGAAAATATTCATATTAAAATATTAATAAAAAGTGTGTTCACTGTGATTACTGGATGAAAGATATCTGGATGTCAGTTTTGTTTGTGTTATTGAAATTGATTATAAAAAAAAAAAAAAAAAAAAAAAATTNACTCCTGACTAAAAAGTCATTACCAGCTTGCTTGCTTGCTTGCTTTTTTTTTTTTGCTTATTGTTGCAAAGGTAATGTTGCATTTTTTGTTACGTTTCATGTAATAATTTTTTACGTTTCATGTAATAATTTTTTGTCAAGGGCGCCAAGCGAACCAAGACCAGGTTGAGCTCCCTAAAAGCATGTGCATGCTTTCAAAGATAAGACTTTTTTTGATTTGACATTATACATCCGACTTCTTGAAACACTCTCTATTTTTCCGATAAAGGTAAGAGCTAATTCTCATTTAGTGGCTCCATAGTCTGTGCTAATGCACAAGGCCTTTTGGGGCCACTGGATATACATACATTGAGTATACCACTTTCTGAAACTTAGACAGAAGGGTCTTTTTTCATTTTGATAGAGACTCCGTCAAATGTGCCCCGCATAAAACACGAGCATCCCATTTTGCATCTTGGAAGCATGTGTCTCAATCGTTCAGCCATAACAAACACGATTATGTTAGTGAAAGTGATCTGTCTGCTTGTCTTCGATTCGTCCTCCACAGACAAGTGTGTGACCTCTAAGGGGATGCAAATGGCTGTCGGAAAGCAGGCGTTGTGTGGAAGACAGGTCGTCTCTCTCGCTCGCACGCTTCTCCCAGGATGCAGTGTACACCATAACCTCCTTGACTGCTCTGCTGCAACATGCTGTACTTTAGAGACCCCCTACATCCCTGCATGTGCTTAAGACAGACGAAAAATCACATGTGAGGGGAAAACGTGCCCTAATGACCTGATACCAATCCTTTTTCCATACAGCTCCATCTCAAATGCAAGAGATGGGTAAAAAATGAGGGGTCAGGATGGGGGTGGTGGAGACTGAAACGTAGATGAGGTGAAAGGTGCACAGAATATATGAAGATACAAAGGAATCCCCACCCTCCCCCTTGAGTACGTACACCTTCGCGTAGGGCAGGAGAATGACTGTCATCCAATTAGAGGACCAAGGGCAGTTTGATTAATTCGGTAAGAGCCAAAGGTGAGCCAGTTGACTAGCCCATGCAGAAGATGCAAAGGCATGTGCAACTACTGAGCCTCTTGAGGGCTTCCAAAGACCTGATTCAGGATCAGGAAAGTATTGGGCCAATGGCAGAGAATTGGTGAGCATCGATGTGTTGGTGCTGCATGCCAAACCAATGGTAGAGATATGTAAAAAAGATATGTTTATGCCTCAGAGTTAAAAATAATAAAAAGTAATTGTGAGAATATAGTAAAATAAAGTCAATTTCTGAGATATAAAATCACACTTTGAGCCATATGAGTCAGTTTTGATAAGTAAAGTCATATTGTGAGATACAGTCATGAGAAAAAAAATTTGAAAAATAATGTGAAATTGCTATTATGGTAAATTAAACCTCAATTACTAGTAAATACATTTGCAATTGTGAGATATTTAGTCAAATTGGAAGAAATGAAATCACAGTTCTGAAATGTTAAGCCCTACCAAACTTTTTAATGTTTTACTCTGAGGCAGAAACAAGCTTCCATATTTGTATTTATATTTCTACCAGAAGACTTATTTAACAGTTTGTATGCAAGTAGTATCAAATAGATGAAATGATAAAGTTCTTTGGCGTAGGCCCCGTCCATAGTCCAAATCCGGAGGGTTGCAGATGCTTGCAGTTCCTGTCTGAAGATGAAGGCAGGGGTGAAGCCTACCCCCGATGTATGGACAGGGACCGACCTGGTGGTGGTGGGGATGATGGGGGTGAACGCCGGTGTCTGTATCTGCGAACGTAATAATGGGTGGAATCAGAACTTACTTCAGATGGTGGGTGATGATTGGCTAGATAAATGAGTAATGAATGACGTGACATTTGAGTCTTCCAGGTGGAACTTGCGCTAGAGCTCCAATATCTAATAATAATTATTTTCACTTGAGATTTTTGTGAGTTTACATTTTAAGATACAGGATAATGTTGGAAATCTGTTTGGGAACAATCATTATTTTCGCTATTTTGTTTGTTGCTGCTGTAGTGGTGCAGACATTACCCAGGCTTTTGCTGTACAGTAATCTTTTTATGAAGAAATAATTAATTGTTAGTAAGGTAGTTTTTAAGTTTAGGTATTGGTACGATTAAGGGATGTAGAATATGGTCATACAGAATAAGGCATCTATGTGCTTTATAAGTACTAATAAGCAGCCAATATCCTAGTAATATGCATGCTAATAAGTAAGTAGTTAATAGTGAGAATTGGATCCTAAACTAAAGTGTTAGCGAAATATGTTGAATTATGTTAGGGAAAAATGTCCATTCCTCTCCAGATCTGCCCCGGAAAGGTAGATGATGTCAGTTATTTGTTTTACCTTTTAGAGCGGAAAAGCAAATCTGTTTTTCCCAAAGATAATCAGAGAGGGTATTTTAGGAAGCATTTGATTTATTTCCCTATTTTCATTTGGTGAGGTGTTACCCATCTGGGGTGTTCTTTACAAACGAGCAGACAGGTGGAGAGACTTCACTTCTCTCCTTTCTCCGCAAACTGGCGAGTGAAACTAGCCTTGACGTGAAACTAGAAGGGCTTGAACGAGAGGGGCGGCAGACCAAGAGCGAGAGAAGGCCTCAACGTGAGCCACTGGTAAGTTATTGGTTTCTTCTCAAATGGTTTCTCCTTAGTTCTTCGTTACATTTGCGTGCGTTTTGGATGAATCTGAGCAGAAAATCAAGGCCTGGCTGCAGAGAGACAGAAAGACAGCAGTGACAGTGATTGATGTTTGAACGGTCTCCCTGATTCACTGATTAAACCCATCAATCTATATGCAGAAAAGGTGTCTGATGCAAATAGACCCAATCAGATGGGACAAAATGGTTTTGTCAGGATGTATGGAAATAAGAATAGCCAGAAACAGAGGTGGGATTGGATAAGAGCCCCTTTCCAATACAGGCAAATGCTGAAGGTGTGATGTTCCAAATTAAGGGGATTACATGCCTCCATTCTTTCCTCTGCCCTCTTGCACGCGTAACCAAATTGCTTCGCTGTTTCGTTTCTTTCTCAATAAACTAATAAAAAGGCAAGGCCTGAGTATTGGCATTGAGAATCATTCGGACTCAGTTTTGGCATTTAGTAAGAATGTTTTGTCAAGTTACCTAAAAAAATTAATTGCATGTGGTACCATCTACATTAATTAGTTTAATTCAAGTTTACTTTATATGCAATAATATATATATATATATGTGTGTGTGTGTGTATATATATATATGTGTGTGTATATATTATTGCATATAAAGTGCATGTTGTTCCATTGTTTAATATTGATATGTACTATGCAATACTGTAACATGTTAGTGCAGGAAAAGTCTTGCGATCATATAGATTCACTCTTAACTGCATTAAATCATATTTGCTTTGTAAAAGTTGTTTTCCACGGCTCTGTGGCCCGGTGTGTGAGAGCAGGCTGTGCTGCTACAAAGTGTGCCCCAATTCTTTACCCCCTCCAGCCAATTGTGATCTGAATCAGTTTAATTAAGTAACAAATTCGGTTGGCATAGTAACAGCCCAGCTAATTTATCATGGGAAATAGTCTGTGAGACGGACAGGTTGCTCGGCAACAGCCAATGGCAATGCAAAGACGGGCCAATGACAAATTGCACAGGATGCAGATGCTGTGATGGGGGGCCAGCGTGTTTGACTGGCGCCCACATGGGAGCAGTGGCAGAGAGAGGGGCTCCTCAGGAAACAGACTGTGTCAAAAGGGGGAGGGATGGTTTGATCTGCACAATGCAGGCCTCCTGTGCCAACATCACTAACCGCAGTCTAATAGGCTCTTCAGTCAGACACCCAAAGCTACATAAAACCTACTTTTCTTTTTTCCTAATCAACTGAGCTATAGGTATACGTCACACTTTGGCAGTATTAATGGGAAGATTTAGTGAAGGTAAAGTGATACTCCCATGGAAATGGAAATGTCCAATGGCATGAAGACTGCTGCTATGATGATGTCACCAAGGCAATGAAAATGTGCAATTTGCCTAATCAGCAATTCCATTTCAGAACTGCCACATCCAAGCATTTTTGTGCAATGTGCACAATCCTGTTGAGGATATGTAACATCTAACCCAACATCTAACTTCTAAAATTGTTACGTTTACATTTTGCAAAACAAAATTTAATACTTTGTGAGTTCAGTCTAAAGTGGGCTATTTCTAGTCTGTAATAAGTGACGTATCCTCTACACTCTAGAAAATGCTGGGTTAAAAACAACCCAATTTCGGTTGAAAATTGACAAACCCAGCGACTGGGTTGTTTTAACCCAGCAGGTTGGGCAAACATTTAACCATTTAACCAAACATTTAACCCATTTTCAACCCAATTTGATTTTATTTAACTCAACTGTTGTTTAAAAATTACTGTATTGGTTGCTTAAAATTAACCCAAAGTATGTTGGAAATGTAACATTTATTAATATGTTTAATAAATGAATATGTATTATTCATTTTTTTTTTATTAATAAGTTTAATGAATAATAATTAAACAAACATTTATTAAATTGCTTATTAATAAATATTCACCTTTTGATTATTATTGTTGCCACTAGTAATTATGTGTCTGATTTTTTTTTTTTAAATTTCCAACCTGTTTTGGGTTCATTTTAAGCCAGCCATATAGCAATTTTTAAACAATAGTAGGGTTAAATAAAACTGCCCTGCATGTTGGGCAAACATTTAAACTAACTGCTTGGTTAGAACAACCCAATAGCTTTTTTTTGTGTGTGAGTTACTCAAGAAAATAAACCTTGAAAGGACTAATGACTAGAAATTGGCTAATTACAGGGTGCATATATATATTTATTTGGAAAAAACAAACAAAAAAACTATTCAGCTATGAAATTTGACCATATTAGCATTTCAAAAATGGTTAGTGAGTGCATTTTGAATACCTCTGATTTCAAGTAATGTTACTCAAATGTTACTGTATATTTCCTATAAGCCTTTTCAAGCTCGTTTCTGCAGCAAGTTGTTGAAAAGAAAGGTGTGCAAATAGTGTCCCTTGTTAGCAAATGCTATTTACACTAGCTCTGCCCACTAATGTCTGGTTGGGCCACTCAAGTTTTTAAAATAGACGCGGGATATTCAACATCTTCAGTGGCACAGCAGTAGCGAGTAAGGCTCGCCGTCCTGAATTTTACCACGATCGACTCGGGTTCAAATGTGCCTTTTGCCAAGCTCGCTCTTCTCCATTTCCATTTCCCCATCACATATCACATCAGAAAGGCATTTATTTTCAATAAAAATGAAAATAATGTTCTAAAAATGGAAATAAATGCCTAACGAGTGTTTAATAATAGTAAAAGTACTTATTGGGTAGGGTTAGGGGAAGGTGTTTGGAAGGTTTTTATTCTCCCAGTAAGGCAGCATCCATTTATTAATTGTAATAAATATAATAATTTACACTATGATATTATTGCATCTTGTTAATGTACAAAAATAATGAGGTGCAAATAGCATCTGCCAATATAAAGTATAGCATCTAATTACTATTTACACTTCTTGCAAATAACTGCTACTTTTAAATGGTGTAAATAGAATATATCACTACTTTCATTTAGTGTACACAGCATCTAATTTCTGTTTTCACTTAGTGTAGATAGCATCTATCACTATTTACACTTGGTGTAAATAGCATTTATTGCTAAGAAAATATGCTATTTTCACAGTGAAAATAGCATCTAATTTCTATTTTCACTTCGTGTAAATAGTGAAAGGCTGCTTCAAATGAAGTAAAGAGATTTCTGAATTACCTTTGCTGACATAAAAGTGTACTGTGTTAGCTCTAACATTTAAATTTGGAAACTGACCATTACCCAAAAGATAAGATAAAAACTAGTCACATTCAGTTATTTGAAAGGAATTTCAAGTTCATCTTAAGGAATACCATTACACTGAAGGTACAGATTGTGGGAAGCAACCATCTTATTATCTCAGTGCTTCTCAGATCATGTTTTGTAATACAATCGTTCTCTTCTTTCCACAGGCTGCACCTTGTTTAACAGAAGCAATTACATACTATACTTAATAAATCACAATTCATGCCATAAAAATATGATGGAGAATTTTCTGAAAGCATTCCGACTTATTGAAATGTTCTGAAGCAGCCATACAGTTCTGAATTTTTGGACTATTCGTGGGCGGAGTGTGTGACGATGTGGTGGTATTACATTTTCTTGACAGTGTCTGTAGAGTTCGTCAGCCATTTCTGTGTTTAATATGAACATTTTTGGCGTAATACATGTTTATGGTATGCACAAAGAGGCGCGAGGTCCCGTTTCCTTCCATTTCACAGCACATTTGTAATGGATACTCAGAGATGTGGAACTTCCATCTAGAGATGCTCGCGCTAGATGTTTGATGAAAGTTATTCATCACATTTGAATTATTATAATCAGTTTCCTGTCACGCTAACTGCTGTGTTCATTTTTACGACGCTTGTGATGAGAAGCATTTGTTTCTAGCCAGTAATATCGATGAAATTTATATTTTCCATAAGTACTCGTAAAACCTTCAATGCATGACGCAGAGCAGGTCTGCGCAGCGAAGAAAGACACGCACGCACACACACACACACACACACACAGATAAATGGAGCAATTTAAGAGCCAAACATGTTGTCACCACAAACATCTTTCAAACACAATAATGCCAATGAGAAAGGTTTGTCTCACCAACAAAAACAATGCAACAAGAACTAATCGAGCCAGCGCCTGCCGGCTATAATCCTATTCGCAGTGCCAGCTAAACAGACAGTGAGATCAGCTCTCACCAGTGTGAATTATTCTCTAAATTACACAGTGAGACACACAAATAAGAGCTGTGAGCAAACGACGGACGGATAAAAGTCATAATTAACGAATAAAAGCGGTACAGAAGCAACTGAGAGGCAGGAGAGCATTAGTCTTATATGCAGCGAGAGATGCAAATTCCCAGATGCTGCTACGCCATAGGTGGAATAAGATTGTCACTCTAATGCCTCTCTGAGGTCCTGATGAGCTTGGGAATAAATATGCAGAAAAGCCTTTCAGGGAAAAAAAGAGGCAATCAAGGGTAGCAGCGGCACGGGTCGGACTATAAATCTTTGTCTGTTTCAATCGCCGCTGTGGCCGAAACGGTGTAAAATTCGAGCAGGGATGTCATCAATTTCTGTTAGCTCCTCTGTCCCTCTTTGTGTCGACAGCATGGCCGTGATGGATTGATTTTGTCACTTGGGCTCAGTTCACAGTATGTTAACATGGAAGGGCAGAGTTGGGTTATGGAGAAAGGGTTATTAGAATCCTAGATGTGACCGGACGCTTATGCAGGCTCTCTCTCTTTCTTTCTCTGTTCTCATGTCAGCCAAAATCTGACAGATACACTAAAATGGGAATGAATGCAACTGGACAGATGCTGCTATGATATCATAGAACACGATCAGATATTGGTGTCATTCTTGAACTTGAATGTTGAATTACTTAAATAGGGACAAATATCAGTAAGCACAATAAATAAGAAGCAAAATCTTAATGGGAGTAAAAAAGCCAGAAAAAAAGGGTAAAAATGATGCAGCTCACATATGTTTAAATGTTCATAGAGGATTATTCTGGGTTCAGTACAATGAGTTCAATCAACAGCATTTGTTACCACAAACAATAATTTACACCTGTTCTTTGTTTTCTTAAAAAAAAAAAGTTTCAGTGAGGCACATTGTGCAAAGTTTTTGAGGATAAAAAAGCATTTTGAAGATTTAGAAGCAGAAAGCAGATTATAATTGTATAAAATCACTTAAATTATGTTAAAATCTGTTTTATTTGATCTGTAAAGTTTTTACTGTTGTTTTGGGTGTTACATTGTCACTGCAGCAAAGTTGTAATAATATACTGAAAAAGTTGACAAGTGAGTTTTTTTAACACTAAAATCATGTTAACATGCATATTGTTTGTCTAGTATTTTAATGTTTTTTGTAACATAGCCTTCACTGTAACCTAGATGTTGTTTTTTTTAGTGTTTTTTTTATTTTTATTAAAGGGATAGACGATTCTTTCTTCTTCTTTTTTTCTTTCTTTCTTTTTTTTTTTTNTTTTTTTTTTTTTTTGGTAACCCTTTTTGTTGGGGTCTTTTAGTTGCTTATTAGTATGCATATTACTAGAATACTGGCTATTTATTAGTACTTATTAAGCACATATTTATACCTTTTCTACATTCTTAATCCTACCCAATACCTAAACTTAACAACATTTTCAGCTCTTTAAACTTAGAAATGAAAGTTCACCTGCTTCCTTAAAAATGTGAGTTAGCTCAACTAAACATAAGTTAACTCAACTTGAAGATAACCTTTGTTTCAACTCACAAATAGTCAAGACAATGCATTACTTTAAGTTGCCCTTGATCAACTTAAAATAATCCATTGTTTTGACTATTTGTGAGTTAAAAACAAAGGTTATCTTCAAGTTGAGTTAACTCACATTTTACTACCTTAACTAAAATTTTTATACCTTAACTGACTATTAATAAGCTGTAAATTAGGAGTTTATTGAAGGAAAAGTCAGTTAATAGTGAGTATGTGTTCATACTAAAGTGTCACCTTTTTTCATTTAAATAAATTAATTTTTGTAGTAATCAATTTCATGCCACAAGTGCTGTTGATTGAACTCACAATATTCCTTTAAATGTTCACTTTATCTGCTGTGAAGACTTTGTGCTTGAATGTGATTCTCAGAAATGTACATTTCTGGCTCTGTAATCTTTAATTCAGCATTGTGTGACAAGGTCAAAATAAGGGATATATTTTTTCAAGGATGAAAGAATTTAACAGACAGAATCATCTATTGAATGAACTATTGCCGGGAAGTACGACAACAATAAGTCTAAAGTAATGTAGGCTAAGTAGGAATATGTAGGCCAATCCATATTTCAGACAGTAAAGCACTTGAAGTGGTTGAATAAAGCTAAGCATGTATAAATTAGCGCACAAACACACACACACGCACGCACGCACGCACACACACACACCTATATATATATATATATATATATATATATATATATATTTATTATTATTATTATTATTAT
>RJVU01059333.1:785008-795610 GCA_003731715.1 Anabarilius grahami | reverse complement strand
TTTTAGGAATGGAAGGTTTTAGGTTTTAACTTGAGCAAGGCATTTAGCTTCATGTCCTTGTAACACGGTGTGAGAGTTGAAAGAACTTTGGAACTGGAGTGGTATAGCTCTGAGAGCAAAAGTTCATAAAAATATTTAAAAAAATAATACTTTACCACTTTGTTTGAAATGAAGTTCTAGCTCAAAGGAAAATACCTTTTGTTTTGCATGCATTGAAAAGGAAAAAATGCTTACAGATTTTAAAATAGTTGTGAAACTGAAAGTAAAAGTAAAAGTCTTTATAATATTTAGCTTTTCATATACTCTAAAAGATTACTCCGCTATAACTAATGCACCATTAGTCCCAATATTCCCTTTGGATTAGACATCCTTTACATTTTCAGACACTGTGTTTAAATCCCAGACAGATGATTTAAGAATTCCTGGTTATCATTGTCAGTTGTAAATGTAACACCGGGCGAAGGCGGCAAGAGGCCAGGATGAGGTCAGGAGAGCAGGCATCATTAGCAGCGGGCCGCCCCTCTGCTTCCTGTTTCATGTGTGTTCGGAGTCTGCACTCCATTCCCCATGCCCATTAGGTGAGAAATCCTGGCAGATAATTTGTTTAGTAAATGAAACAGATGTCTTTTCCGATTTTTTGGAGTGTGTTCCCGGGAGATTCTCCTCCCCTCCGTCCAGGGGGTCAGGCCGAATGCATCAGAGGGGTGGCTGGAAGGGAGAAAAAAAAAATAACAAGGCACAGCAAAGTGCCTGGGGAGCGCAAACATCATTCACTTCTCCCATAATCATCAAGGCGATGCTCGGATGCCTCCTTAATTTACATAATACCATCCTGACACTTTTACTCTAGCTATCCATCACCGGCAGGATGAGGCCTTCTCCTTTCTGTCTCTTTTCCTCCCTCTGATTGTGTCTTGTGTTTATCTGGCCAAGCACAAAAGATTGATTCCCCACTGTTTCTCTCCCTTATGTTCAGCAGATATGAATTTTTGCAGAATGATGAAGCACCGAGTCAGCTAATAATAAACAGAAAACACATATTCAAAAAATAAAAAAAGACAAAAGAACAACACGCAAAAAAACAACAAACAGATATTAGAATTACACAATTATTTCTTAAATGTAATAATAGTTTAATTAAGTAGTTGAACCCTCATGTTGTGTTGTCTTAGAGACCCCCAAAGCCATTTTAACATACTTGACATGAATTTGAAATTTCATGATGTTTTATAGATTTAATAAATTTTCACGAATTCTGATTGGATTAACAGGGCTCTAGACTACAATGCTTATAAATGTGAAAAATAAAATTTGCAAAAGTATTTTAAAATCTATCTACAGTTGATAAAGCTTTATGTGCGTCCATCATCAGATATCATCTCGTTAGGGCGTGCGCCAATGTTACGGCATTAGCAATGATGCCAATTTTGCAAAATGGCTCTTATGAACTGGTTCTTTTTTAATGAGTCAGTCAAGAATCATGAAATTACCTTGTTGGTAGAGCTGTAAATCTTTAGGTAGACAGCGATTCAATTCGATTCACAATTCATAGGTGTTCGATTCAAGAACGATTTTTGCTAATTCAGAACGATTCGGTTCGAGACGATTCACATTAAAATTCGATGCGATTTCGATTAATTCGATTCGATTCTGCATTTTAATATGCATTCATAGGGTTATTGAAATGCTTCCCTCAATGTGTCTTAGTCAGCGGCCTTCAGGAGGTCAGAGAGTAAGGGCAAAAACAAACAAACAAAAAAAACTTTTGTCCATTGTTCATGTTAGTTCTACATAACTTTATTTTAAAAGCCTATAAAATTGGCATTTATGGAAATTTACATAAGCCAAAACTTTAAAAGGGCCTAGTTCATAGTTAACTATAGTGGAGGATAGTGTTAATGGCTACACAACCAGTGTTCCAGGTACATTAAACATACTAATGCTTACATGGAGAGACTACCCTAGAATATCATGCACTTTCCCAAATAATCCTAAACTAACTTTTCTTCACGGAATAGTAAGAAAAGCCCTCTTTGTTCTCTTTATATGGAACATTTTCCTTATGATGATTCTGAAATAAAACGTGCTGAGTTTCTACTGTTGCTATAGTAACGAACGCAACTTTAACGCGCATCTGATTGATAAACCGCGCTCTCTTATGTCAGTGTTGTTAATGGTGTAGTTATTTCAGCAGTTTCCTTGACACATTCAATTTAATGACATTAAGTTCATAATTTCATTTATCATTCATTGAACTGTGCGTATGCATTTAGAAACTTACATTATGTGTTTGCTCCGTCCATGCAATAAATCCTCGCCTTGAAACTGCTCAGGTAATGTCAATGACCCATTTCCTTAACTTCAGTATTTTATCTTATCGAAAGTAACGGTGATGTTTCCATGCAATAAAAGCGTTTTATTTCAACAGTAGTGACCGCGCAATGACTTGGCAGCTTTATCAATGGCTTGAGCGGATTGACTCAGGACTATTGCTGTCTTAACAGAGAGCTGTCATCTGCTCATGTGAATAGCAGTGGCCGTCCTGAGGAGAGGTCAAACGTGGGCTACGGACAGAGTGCGAGCGCAATCCAGTGAGAGCCGGTAAAGAGTGCAGCCGTGCGTATCTGTGGAGAGCTGTGAGGGCGCAAATGATGGCGCACAACGTCAATGAAGTAATTTAATGTTTATATATTTTAAAACACTGAATCGCAATAGAATCGCGATTAATCCTATTCTTAGAATTTTACATCGATTATTGACTAAAATTAACGATTCACGATTCAAAAAACATGTTTCAGGATCGATGCATATGCATCGTCAGGGCTTGTAATCGATGCATAGAGAAAACGAGTGAATCATTACACCCCTACTTGTTGGTGATTAAAGGCTGGCCCACAATAAAAGATTTTTAAAATGTGAGTGTCGATAAAAATCATAGATTTAACCGTTTTAATTTGTGGAGTGCCGCAATGTGACCAAGACAGCACAACACTCACTAACAGATTCCATTGACAAACAACCAGAGTTCCGACTGTGAACACGGGAAATCTCGCAAAATCTCTTGTGGTCAAACGTGACTTGCTAGTAAACAAACATAGCGGATGTCAGGCAAGAAGAAATGGCGATAATAGTTTTTGGACTGCTTTTTACAGAAAATTCGCTGAAAAATAAGAAAGAAAAAGGTTTGGGTGAAGTGGTGTTATGCTTCTGACTTGCATCAGCTCGCTTTCTGATTGGGTATCATTTCGTTCCATGTGACGATCTACAGAGTGCATGCACGTTTGTCCTTGGGGTTCCCCCCACACAACAGGATTTATTATCGTAAATATTCAACATGTTGGATACTTCCGATTTGAGATCAGTGTGGCCCGACGTTCTTACTAGTAGATTCAATCACACCACAGGAAAATCTGATAATCTGTAGAACCATCAAGATAATCGTGACTTTACCTAGGATTGTCGGAAGGGGAGAACCGAGCCCAAAATCGGCCCGATTATCTTGTAGTATGTGAGTGCCTTTACTTTGCAACCGTTAAACAAGTACATTCTATATAGTATGAATGTGTGTAGTATGAATGAAATTCAGATGTACTACATTCGCCATGTAGACTACACTGTCATGTGACCTACTGTGTCAATTGCATTCCTTCACCGCCATTCACAACTCCTCTCCCATGGCTTCATGGGATAGTAAAGTGTCCATTGATTGTGCACTTCAGAATCTCGGTGGTAGAGATGAACCGGTCAACCAGCCAGAAATCGGAACCGGACAGTTCCAATTTATGGTCGTTCGACCAGTGCATCACTAACACCGAGATAACGGCAATCTCTATTCTGGATTTGCACACAAACTGCATTGCAATCATTTCCCAAAATGTCATTTGTGTGGAAACATTACGAAGTCTGTAAAAAAAAAAAAAGGCCAGAGACAGGACACGCTGAGGACGGATGCAAAGAGGAGAAACAGGTTCGCCAGCAGTGTTTGCGATGCTTGAAATCTAGGAAATAAAATATAAATATTGAATTGAGGTGGAGGTTTTTATGAATGTATCTCTGAAGGGAACTTCAGAGAAGTTTTGATGACATGTTTTCCCTCTTACCTCTGTATAAAGTAAAGTGTTTATAAGTGCAGCGCTGCTTTGTGTACAGCGGTAACCAAAGAAACCGCTGCTGTTTCATAAGCGCCACCTACTGTCAGAGAGGGAATTTGCATTTCCATTCAGTCTGTCTGCTATTTATTTATTTTTTTTGTGCAGGTGTCTTATGTGGCATAATTTCACAAATATAAAGTTAGACCATTCTGTGTTTGTTTTAAATCTTGAAATTATACAATCTATTTAAAAACAATTGCTAATGCTACACGTGTGTAGCATCTTTGTTTGGATCGTGATTAAAATGCAGTGGTTGCCTCTAATTTCAAATGGCTACAGATATTTTTTTAAGGCCAGTTTGCCTGTTATAGAGCAAATAAATAACAAATAAATTTGCTTAAAGAAAAAAGAAAAAGCAGCAACCGGTATCAGAATCTGCAAATTTGCTTGTAAAAAAAATCTGAATCGGCCATGAAAAATCATGATCGGTGCATCACTACTTGGTGGAAGTAGTAGTTCATCAGGGTATTTTTCGCCTACTGTGTTTTTCAAATACTATTCAGACTCTGTTGTTGGCTTACGTTTTCAGCACACTATACAGTAGGGAAGTATTTGATTGTCCCTCACTAAACCACAAGTCATTTTCTGGTATGTCCAATTCTAAATGAACAGTGAACAGCTACTGTATTGTGTACATTAGGTTTGTGTGACCTACTATGTACTGACTGGATGTTCATATGGCATTTTGTAATTAAATATGTAGTTAATTCACAACAGAGCTTATTCCATTGAACTAAACTGCTTGAAACTACTTCAAACTGAAAACCTTCAAACTTCAAGCTTTTTCAAACTTTCTGATCAGGCTTTCTCAAGCCAACTTCAAAGTTTGTGTCGACAAACTTTTTTTTTTTTTTTTTTNNTTTTTTTTTTTTTTTTTTTCTAGTTAAATATTTATTCACAACAGATCTTCCATTGAACATCAGTGATGGTATTCAAAAATTATTTTACATATAGTATTATTGATTAGATTGAATCAACACTATGGAACATTATATTTTTGTTTCTATTTATTTATTTATTTTTACCCCAACCAGCTTAGTTCATATACTTAAACATCCTCTTTTCTTGAAATGTTACTGATACCAACTGAAACTGCTACTTTTTAAAGCCCCGCGGGTTGCTGGGATTGACCTAACAGTCATGCTCATGTGACTGAGGTTTACTTCATGTATCCTACCTGTATCCTTTCTGACTCATGTTTTATGAATAGGCTTTGGAAAAATATACAACACACTTTGCTTTTCTTTTTTTCCTTCAGTCACAGTCTTCAAAGTTTCCTTTACGATAACCAAAAACCATTAGCTGCTGTCAAACCCAGGAGAAGAGAGATTATTTTTTTTATTGAAATAAGATTAAAATGATAACTTTGACTGCGGCCTCCACCTGATAAAATATTTCAGCTCATAAGCGTGGTGTAGGCACAGGGATTAGAGCAGAGGGAGAGAGAGAAATTCATAATGTATAATAAGACAAAAGGTGTCATGGGAAATAACACTGATATTAAAATTAGAAAGTGACGCAATCTATATGAAAAATGCAGATTTAAAAATGTAAATGATGATCTAGGATTTCTTAGAACAAAAGTATCAGAAAAGTAAGGGGTGTAGAGGTGTCAGATGGCCTGCTGGTCTGTGACCTTTTGATTTGTTTTAACTTCAATAATTAGAAGAGCAGGTTTATGATATAGCCTTTATATGCTATACTTCTAAATCGATTTAAAAAAATATTTCTGTTGAAGAAATGTCAGTCATGAAAAAAAAAAAAACATAATTTAACCTCATCATGACAGTTCATACTGCTGAATTCCAGCGCAGAAAAAAATTCTGAATGTTTAAGAGAGACATTTGTGACATTTGAGAAATTGAGATTCTTAAAATGTAAAGTTCAGTATTGCCAGTTTAAGGACAATTACAATAAATTTACAGTTTATGATATTTAAGAATGCGAAACAATAAGATGCACAGTGAGGCATCTGACTTCCTACCCTGGACCTCTTCTAGGTGCATAAGCACTGCACTGATGTGAAGTAATGAAATAAGCTGGATGATGAACTATAATGAGGACACAGGGGGACCAGAATCCCGTAATACCTCATTTTCAAAAATATTGAAGGTTAATAGGTGGCATTGGGCACTATTCTTGTAAATTTAAACCTTGTTTGTAATGAAATAATGACCTGAATGCGATTAGCATACTGTGGTACACAGAAGGGAGATTGACACCACATGGGGGACATTGCGGAAGGAGGTACTTCCTTTTCCGTGGGGTAACACCTCAGGAATGAGGTGAAGAAGGACAGTTGTGCTGTTGTGCTGTTTTCAAGACGACACTTTCCATTTCCAAAGACATCTGTGTCCTGTCATTTAACTTGATCTGACCTTGGCACTATGTTTTTGGCATTTACTGTACCTTACTTCTGGAACTAAACTTTTAGAATTTCTTATTAATAGCCCATCTTTATAAAAAATGTGCACAATAATAATTCTGTTATTATAATTTATATAATTATAATTATTTCTGTGCACATTTTTACACATATTGTGTGTATGTGTGTGGTAAACCCTACGTTATGGGGACCAAATGACGCACAAAGATAGTAATCCCAGAAATGTTTGTTTATAAAAATAAAAAAAATGGTAACACTTTACAATAAGGTTCATTTGTTAACATTTGTTAATGTACTAACAAACATCAACTACTTGTTACAGTATTTGTTGATCATTTTTAACATTAATTAATAAAAATCCAGCTGTTCATATAGTTTTTTCATGTTAGTTCACAGTGCATTAACTAATGTTAACAAATACAACTTGTTTTTTTTGTTGTTTTTTTACATTATTTTAATAATGTATTAGTAAATGTTGAAATTAGCATTAACAAAGATTAATAAATGCTATAGAAAGGCAGTTCATTAATAGTTTGTTAAAGTCCCCCTGTGGGGAAAATCAAGTTTTTAATGTTGTTCATATGTCTATCTGGTGTTTTTAGTGTTTTACTCTTTAAATCTGCAGTAAACCAAAGACAGTCTCAAATCCGCGGTTTGAAATCGCAATATGGCAATATTTAGCAATATGGCGTGTGTGTGGTGCATATTACGATGTTATGATGAACTATATGCCTTTTTCCACTGACGTTCTAAGTTGTTCAAAACAAGGATATTGATTGTTAGAAGAACACATTATTAGCTGTTTAAAAATGTAGTCAAGCAAAAGGCTAATCATATTAATTACAGTTATGTGTCCGACGTTGTAAAAAGCGATACCATTGTGCAGAGTTTACCTCAGTAAGCTGGCCGAGTGGATCTAGTGTGAGTGAGTGGAGGCGGAGCTAATTATCATATTCATAGATCCGTGTATATTAAAATTTTTTAAAATATCCGCTATCAGTTTTGTCGAGCTGCATCTCTTAAAGTGACAGCAACCACTAATGCCTTCTGTCATTGAAGATAATGAAAGAACAAAGGTAACAGAGAAAATTACTCACTGCTCTTGACTAAAGAACTTTTGTAGCTTTAATAATGATTAATCTATATTTAATTTAGGCTATAAATTATGCAGTGCAGAGTGCAGGCTGTTTGGTAACTTTATTCAATTTCTGTATTTTTCCTATCTGTTAGACAAATATGACATTTATTATGGGTTTATGTGAGGATTGTTCTAAGTTCACTTAAATTTAAAAGTTATATTTTTGAAGCCTAATAAATGTAAAAAATGCTTTCAGTTACACTGTAATGTTGAATGGCTATAATTCATGTTTAAAATTGGGGGAAAAAATCAATTTCATCGAGACATCAGTAGCAGTATTAGTATCAGTGATTCTGGCATTCATTCATAAAAAGATGGCATTAAACAAGTATTTAAAATATACTGTCTTCATGTTGTTTCTTTATGTTGTTTTAATTTGGAGATGAACTGTGAAATTATTACATTATAAAATATATTAAAAACGTAAACGTTTTTTTCTGAGATTAATCGAGTACATTTTTTGTAATCGATTGACAGCACTAGATTAAATATGTAATTTTGGTGATTAACGATGAGTTTTAAGGGATACAATTATTGACTACTCGGGGACTTTAACTAATGTAGTTAACTAATGTTAGGGGATAGAATATACAGTTTGTACAGTATAAAAATCCTTATGTCTATAGAAACTCCCCATAAAACATGGAAACCCAGCGTGTGTGTGTGTGTGTGCACATGGTGTGTGCGTGCGTGTATGTGTGAGAGAGAGATCCTGGTAAACCCTATATTGTGGGAACCAAACAGAAGATTGAGATCACAAAGATAGTAATACCAGCATTTTTTTACCTCGTGGGGACAATTTTTTTGGTCCTAATGAGGAAAATCAGTTATAAATATTTATTTTTTATTTTTAAAGTAATAAATTATTGTTAATTGTCATACAGAAAACAAAGAAGTGTTGTCTTCTCTGCTAAACCCCACAATTCTGTAGTCATCAAAGTTTGTTTTATATATGTGAACATTATAACTCTTATTTAGTCTGTATCAAATAATTCATAATTTATAAAACCTGGCTCAAGTAATGTTTAAGAGGAAGCATTTCCGAAAGAGTAAGAATATGAGGAGGCCATTTAGTGGGTAAAGGAGGAAGGCTGTGTTTGATACAAGCCTCCCAGAGGGGCTCTCTGCCACCAAACAATGTACCAAGTTCCAGTTCCAGCCACCAGCTTCTGAAAGCTGACCTAGCATATGTCCTCGATGACCAGATCGTGAAGGTCACTGAGCAGTCGAGAAGATGTCAAAATGCTTTCCATAGATAGATAGATAGTTTTTTTTAATCTTTGATGCAATCAAAATGTTATACTAAAGCCTCTTTCTTTCTTTCTTTCTTTCTTTCTTTCTTTCTTTCTTTCTTTCTTTCTTTCTTTCTTTCTTTCTAGTTTAGAAAACCAATTATGTTAATCTATTTAAATGCAAAAATTATGGAACATAGCAGAGTTGTAAACAGGGGAAAGTACAGTGAGAAAATAACACGGCATACAAACTTCAACGCCTGCACAGGTGGTGGAGGTTTCCTAAAATTATGACAATTTCAAATATTTTAGTATTGATATGTCCCATAATGAGCCAAACAGATGGCAAAAACAGAACGACAGCATCCTCAAATTCAAAACACGCAAAGCGCGTTAAGAAGTCTAACAAGTATATTTTTTTTTCTTCTTTTTTTTCTTCAGGACATAGAGACATGTGGTAGTGTGGCTATTATCACAAGGGTAGCGCTGAATGAGAGCTCTTAAACGCTCCTCTTCCTTTGAAAGAAGGGGATCTATTTTTTGCCCATTAGCATTGGCATTAAAACTCATTATTTTCCTCGACTGTGCTAACCATCTCCTCCCACGTTAGACATCATTACTGTTATTATTCATATCATTGCTTTAAAGGACAGAGAGATGTCTTGGTACTTAGCGCTCGCATTTGTTCGACTGCTGGTGGGAAGATTTTTTTTTTCTTCTGTTGAATTATTTTATTTATATATTTTCTTGAAATTGGTATCATAATGGAAGTTATTGTGTTGGCAGAGCGTAAAACTGCCGCTTGTTTCTTAATACTGTGGAAGCTCACCTGACCTGAAACCTTGAGACTGTAAATTTCATTTTTATATATGCCAGTTTCATAGCATAATAAGCTGCTGTACCTGTATGGCACGTACCATCAACGAGCTCCTTAACATCCTACCCTACACCTGCACTCCCACTTAGAGTTAAGTTTCAGTTTCCGAGTGCTCCTCAAAGTGCTTGTTTTTCAACTCCATTTGATCCTTATCAAACTTAGAGAAAAAATAAAACGGAGAGAGGAACAGGGTGGCATCTGTGATCTCTAGTGACCCTTTCCTCACTCTCTCCTGCCAGGCCAGTCTGGGGATTGACACATCAGATGAAGATATGAAGTGGTGGGTGTGCGTGGAGGCGGGCCAGGCGCCCAGCGAGTCCCCGCGCTTCTCACTTGGTTAACACCTCACACAGAGCACAGAGCCAGGAATACACTGCCTCTCTCTCTCTCTCTCTCTGACTAAAACAGTTCATTTGGACCTGTAGGGTCTTCTGCTCCTCAGAGCTTCCACTGATGGAGGTGGGAGATATTCTTAACTAATGCCGGAAAAAGAAGAATGATTATTGAACAGTTTTATCACCAATTGTTTGCGTGTATGTAACTTGTCTTTCATAGACCTTGTCTTTCATTTTTATGTTGCATTGATTTTTTTTTTATTATTATTATTATTATTATTAAACTTACAGATTTACAGATTTCAGCTTTTTTTTACTTTTGCTATATGAAGATAAGAGTAAGTTTTGAGACTTTTTATAGGGCTTCATTTTTTTCTGTTGTTCAAAAGCATTTTATGTATAGATTTTATGTAGGTTCTATTTATTTATTTTTGTCATTATTACACAAATTATGACTGTCCCACAGTTGTGACATAATTTCCA
>RJVU01059333.1:774642-784898 GCA_003731715.1 Anabarilius grahami | reverse complement strand
GTTGGACATGATGGCCATATATGTGTGTATGTATATATATGTTTCATAGCTATGCTTTTTGATAATATCTTAAATATTATGTTGTGCTTCTAAACATCTACATGGCCAAAAGCGCCTTAGTTGAAGAAACATCAAATTTTTGTAAAAGTGTGTTATATATATGTAATTATACATCTAATTTTTGTAAAAGTGTGTTATATATAGGTTTCATAGCTATGCTTTTTGATAATATCTTAAATATTATGTTGTGCTTCTAAACATCTACATGGCCAAAACCGCCTTAGTTGAATAAACATCTAATTTTTGTAAAAGTGTGTTAACTTTTAACCGTAAATGTTACCCTTTTTAAAGGGTTAGTTCACCCAAAAAATGAAATTTCTGTTATTAATTACTCACCCTCAGATATTTTTGATGAATTGAGGTATCTGAACCACACATAGGCAGTAACGTCATTGCCTTTTAAAGGCCCGGAAAGACATGGTTAAAATAGTCAACAGTACAGTGGTTCAACCTTAATGTTATGAAGTGATGAGAATACTTTTTGTATTTGTCAACAGCTTTGTCTCTTCCCTGTCATTCTCCTATGCTGTTTACGTTTAGCACTTCCAGGTTCTACGTCAGAACGCTGGCTTCTGCATCAGCATCACATGCATGTGTTGTGCTGCTCACGTGAACAGCATCGGCCAACACTGAGCCGGCATTCTGACATAGAACCTAGAAGCACTGAATGTAAACAGAAGAGGAGAATGACAGGCGAAGAGATACAAAAAGTATTAAGGTTGAACCATTGTAGTCACGTTAACTATTTTAACGATGTCTTTGCTACCTTTTTGGACCTTGAAAAGGCAATGAGGTTGCTGCCTATGTGGGTTCAGACACCTCTTGAATTTCATCAAAAATATCTTAATTTGTGTTCCGAAGATGAACGAAGTTCTTGGAATGACACGAGGGTGAGTACTTAATGACAGAAATTTCATTTTTGGGTGAACTAACCCTTTAATGGTGTGATGCTGTTGAAACTCAAAATAAGTGAGTTTGAGGAACTCAACCAGTGTTGCCAGGTCTGCGTGTGGGTGGATCAGAGCGGCAAATTTGTATTCAAATTTAAAAAGTATCCCAGTTCCATGGGAAAACCGCGGACTTGACAACACTGAACTCAACAGTAGCCTGTATTTACATGCAAGGAATGTGACATTGTATTAGAAGCACAATGTGTTTAACCACTGCTGAGTCTATTTAAATCAAGGCTTAGAAGATTAATAACCGGTTTGGTTAAATCAAGAACAAGAGATCAAAGTCCTCTGCTTTAAACGAAAGACTGCATTTCATTCACTAATGGAGAATTAGAGGCAGCACTGCTTCATACAGTTATCACCATAAGACCTACGGTCACCTTTGCAATTATATTATGCAGGACATTTTTATTCACTTTTTTTTACTTTTAAGTGTACTTGTCCTAAAGTATTAAACTTTATTTCATTTATATAACATGTTTAATGTTTTTTTTGTTTTCCTTTTGTTTTTGTGAATTCTTTATACTTTTAAACCATTTTTTAAAATAATTTTTAATATTTGTTTGTATTTTTAATATATATATATATATTTTTATGNTTTTTAAAATAATTTTTAATATTTGTTTGTATTTTTAATATATATATATATATATATTTTTATGCTTCATAAATGCTGGAAGATATTTTATATTAAAGTTTGAAAAGCTTCCATTGACTTTTGGAATGCAAACAGTGATCATGTCAATGTTATTTTTGCATATTAAATTGTGTTTATGCATAATAAAGAGTGACTGGTCTTGTCATTATTGCGCACATTTAACCATCTATGACCATCAGTCTGTGCCACAATATGTGAACAAGAAGATTAGCAAGCATCAAACCTAAAGCTATAACTGTTCTTTTATTCCCTGCAGGATTTGCAAAGTTTAATAATATTATTTCTTTTATTCTAATGTTTGGATGCAGCGTAGTGTGTACACTTGTGTTTGATCAAAACCAGGGTGACTGGGCTCTGGTTGTTCCTTGCAATTAAAGTTTCATGAATACTGAGACAGGAACTTTGTATGGGTCTCCAGTGTGTGTAATTACTTTTTGTGGTCACCTTTTTATTTATTTATTTTTTTAAGTCTCAACGCTGCTATAAAATTCAGCTTATTTCTTTATTATTGTTATTGGTAATAATATATTACTTTTTTCCACATTCATGCAAGAATGATTTGTATGTTTGAAGAATGCCTCATACCATTCACACCTTTCTTTCTTTTCCTCTCTCCATCTCTGTCCTTATCATTCTCGTCCTCGTGGTGGTTGTCATCAATAGCCGATTCCGGCTCTGTTGCTCATCAGTGCCGCAGAGCTCAGGTCTATTTTTTCCTCTGTCCTGTTTACATAATCAAGCCAATCACATGGTTTATGTTTTCTACGGCGCACATAAAGGCAAGTTATGATTCATATAAAGATTAACTTTTGAACACTTGCCTCATTGCAGACTTTGCCTAAGACATCTAAATGTCCACTGAGCTTTGAGCCATTAAAGGAACTAATGACAAAATGTCATTCCAAACTATATGACTATCTTTCTTCCATTCATGAGCAAAACGTTCATTTGAGTTGGATATTTTCAATGTGTTGTTTAGTCCAGTTCACTAAATAATAAATTTTGAATCAGACTGATCTGGTTCACTCTCTGTTATCCAGTCACACCTGTTAACAGCTAGAAAACTAGAAAACTCGGTCTTCAGAAAACGTGACTACTTTTATGGTGCTTTAAGATATTTTCATGCCGCATTTGCATTCTTTTTGTAACTCAAAAGCTTCAGTTTCCATTGATTGACCCTTTGCAAGGACCCAACGTCCTGTTGCTACGTCCGACAAGTTTTGGGTACCAGCCATGGCGCTTTCACGCCACACATTAATGCAGTGGTGTCGAGTATTTGAGTAAATGTAATTAGTTACGGTACTTAAGTATGTTTTTGGCTACTTTGTAGTTTGACTGAGTGTTAAAGATATTAGCAACTTTTACTCTCTACTTGACTACATCTTTGAATAAGTATATGTACTCTTTACTCCAATACATTTGTGATGAGTAATGCAATTACTCGTTACATTTTGCATGGCACCTAACTTTTTCTGCTGCAAAAGAAGCGATATCGCCATCTACAGGGCATTGAAGGTACTATATCTTGTGCGTTTTGCCCTTGTTCACCCCAACTTGTCAACAGTGAGTGCATTAGCAGGTAGTTGCTGAATCATAGGTGTTTCATATATGAGATGAGGACCTGGATGCAGTCGGTGATGAGGCCGATGACGTGCAGTGCAAGTAGGCTTTGACTGTTTAATTGTACTTAACATTATTTTATGTATCCGTTATACTGAAGATACTTTTTTTGAAGGATATTGGTTTACTTCTGCCATTCTTGAGCACTTAAGCTTAACTGAGACTTGAGTGTAGATGTTTAAGAAGCTGTTCTGTCAGCCTTTATTTATCGCAATGTTGTGGTGTTCAGTTTTTTTTTTTAATTTTAGAAAATAAACATGTGACCAGTCTCCTCACAAATCAACTGATTCTTGTTTTTCTCCGGCATGTCTCTCAGGTGTCGAGGACTAGTGCATCTTTGAGCCTACATTCAGTACGAGTAAAATACTTAAGTAACGTTAAAATCAGATACTCTAAGACTTTTACTCAAACCACGTTGGAATTTGTGACTTATAACTTGTAATGGAGTCATTTTCACTGTAAGGTATCTTTACTTTTACTCAAGTATAGTTTTCAGGTACTCTTTATACCTCTGCATTAATGTATGTTTACATGCACCCTCATCATGAGATTATAATTGGAATTTGGCAATAATGTGATTAAACGTTACTTCATGTAATCAAAGTATTGTGCTTAAACTAGCGTGATTAAGCTAGTAATCGTAGTAAATAATCACAAATAAACTATGTGGCTTATGGCTATTTTAATTGCAGTAAACAGGCATGCAAACACATGAATCGCATTGGTACCGCTCTGACCATGTGCTCGGTCTGTGTGTTGTTCAACTTCATGAATGAACTCCGTGACGTTTTTCTGAAGTTTCCCCTCGACTCCGAATCGCTAAACTCTGTCAAGTTTTCAAGTTTTAGGAAGGGGTGCAGTCTAGGCAAACCCAGTTACAGCGGCATTGCGACGTTCATCATGTCGTAAAATAACCTTCCAGTATGTCCACAGAAATGTCATTTGCACTTGATGTAATAGATTAAAACAGTGGCCGGTAACATGCCTGTGAAGACGTTTGCTTGTGTCATCTTATTGTGGTTAAAGGGATAGTTCACCCAAAAATTTTAATTATCCCATGATTTACTCACCCTCAAGCTATCCTAGGTGTATATGACTATCTTCGTTCAGACAAACACAATCTGAGATATTTTAAAACTATCCTTAGTCCTCCAAGGTTTATAATGGTTGTTAATGGCTGCCTAGATTTTGAAGACAAAAAAAATGCATCCATCCATAAAAAATGAATCCATACGACTCCAGGGGGTTAATAAAGGCCTTTTGAAGCGAATCAATGCGTTTTTTTGTAAGACAAATATTAAAACTTTATAAAGTAAAATAATGAGCTTCCGGCATGACAGCCATATGGATCCGACGTACGTCCAAAATGCGTTAAACTTCCGTGACATAGTACACCATGCCATGACGTTCTACACTATGTCCTAGGCTATAACTCGTAGTACATCAGGTCATTGTGTAGAATGTCATGGCATTGTGAACTTCGCGCTGGAAGCTCATCATTTTACTTTATAAAGTTTTAAATATGGATATTTGTCTTACAAAAAAACATTGATTCGCTTCAGAAGACCCCCTGGAGTCGTATGGATTCATTTTTTAATGGATGGATGCATTTTTTTGTCTTCAAAATCTGGACAGCCTTTCACAACCATTGTAAACCTTGGAGAACTAAGGATATTTTTTAAATATATCTTTGATTGTGCTGGTCTGAAAGAAGATAGTCATATACACCTAGGATGGCTTGAGGGTGAGTAAACCATGGAATAATCTTTATTTCTAGGTGAACAATCCCTTTAAGTCCTTACTCTGATTATTGCAAATAATCACACTATTGGTGTACATGTAAATGTAGTCAATGTGTAGTCAAAAATACATTGCGGAGCAAAGAGGACACTGACAATGTGCCAACAGACAAGACAGAGCTGGTTATTTTTGGAATGAAACAAAGTCTCTGCTTTCAAATGTTGTCTTTTTTTAAAAAAAATTAAGAAATTCAAACAGTAAATACCGTTTTGTGGCTCTTTAATGTGTCACTGTAGCGGCACATGAACCGATCCTTTTCCTTTTTACTACTAGTTATAGCATGAAATAAGCATGAATGAACATCAGAAGGTATGATGTTTAAACCGAGGAAAGATGTCAATACACCATTTTTCAAGTTCACCGATGTTAATCTACTAACTCTACTGTCTGGTTTGTTTGTCCGACAAAATGGTGGGTAGCAACAGAGGCACATAATATCGCCATTAGCATTGGTCAATCAAACTCCCGGCAAAGGGTGAATTGCATGTAGAAGTGTGACTACCACATTGTTCAGTTTTCTCCTTTTGTGCTCCACAGAAGACAGACCATTATACAGGTTTGGAAGGACATGATGTCAGACTTATCATTTTTGGGAGGGCTATCCCTTTTGATACAAAAATATTATCACATTAAAGCACTTTGCATTGGTAAACAAACTAATTCCATCGCAACCCCATGCTTCGGTCCTCTTAGCAAAAATAAATAAGTCTCGCTGAGACTTCCTCTTGAGGCTGCCCCTACAGGAAGCAAAGCCACAGATGGACAGAGACTTGCCTCCTTCCCTGGGAGTGCAGTGCCCGTGGTTTCTCACGTTAAATTGGACTACTTAAAGTGTACTGCAATTCTGGCCAGGGAACAGACAGAGCTCTAGAGGGATCCCATACTGATTTAAGTCACCAGGGACTCTGGCAGGGATATTTTGTCTCTCATATCTATATACTATTATGGCTTTTGCAGGAAAGGCACCATCTTGAGTGGGGATGTGAGATGAAACCAGATGGGGTCGATTCACACCACTCTGAGACAGCAAGGGTTTGGGAGGCACCCTGCAGCCACTTCTTGTTATCTTTTGTCACCAATCAAGTGACTTTTTTTTTCTTTTCTACTCCTCTGCGAGTGAATTCTCATGTTTAGTGTCTACGGGTTTTCTGGCATCCAACTGCAAAAATAAAGTGAAATTTTCTACATTGCGTCCCACTGAAGGTGACATATAGACTGTGACGTGAACAAAATCATGTGGAGAGAAAAACTTGCATCAAAGATGAGTGTCAAAGGCATTTTCCATTACCATTTTTGTGCCAGTTAACTTTAATCACTATTGTTTGTCTCATGCGTACCTTGATGGACGATTTGGCGCGCATTTAGACTTTATACAGTTCCAAGATTATGTAAAAAAAAAAAAACAGTTAACAGGTTTGGTTATTAAATCTGATTGGATAGTGTAGATTAGACTAGACAAAAGGTAAGTTATTCACTCCAATTTCCAATATTCATTACTAAAGTTTGCACATTTAATTTTTTTAGTGATTCATTCATCAGCAGTGAATGAAAAATACTAAAAATGGGTGTTTGTGTGAGGTTGTTAAATCAGGTCAACAGACGAGTAGCTTTCCCATGTTTGTTCAGTGGAAGCCATGATGGCCACCTTCCCATTCTTTCATTCAGATTAGCCCTGAAAGCACGCTATCAGCATTAATGTGTGTCTGTGTGCCATTCAGGAAAATCCAAACCCATCTCTAGGATTGCTGCAAATTTGAAAAGAATAAGCTCTCACATATGTGAGGTTTCAGCCTTTTTCTTTGCCCTCACAAAAGACATGGGAGCTCTTGGCCCATCAATAAAGATGAGAGGAGAATGACATCCACTTTAGTCGGTAGAGAGGGCCTGTAAACTGCTCTGTTTGTCTATGTGTGTTTAATTGTGTTTGTAATTTCTGTATATATAGTAGCAAAAGGCTGCCTTTTCTGTCAAGCAGTAAGTAAGGAATAATTGACAACGGGTTTTGAATTCTTAGAAAATAATGCACACCCAAGGTTTATTGTGACAATAAACTATGACAATAATTTGTAGTTTTCATCCTATTGTTTACTGTATTTATTTGCCTGGTCGGTGTTGTTGTAGGTTTTGGTTCTTTTGCAGTTGTAGGCTGTATGGACCTATTGAGATAACTGAAATTATTTGGCGAAGTGATATGGAACTGCAATGCAGTCAAGACCTGCTAGAACTACTTTTACTTTCGTTGCACTTAGAAGTGTTTGCATTTGAAGTCTTCATATACACTTTAAGTCAAGAGCCCATAAGTGCATATGCTAGTGGTGTATATATAGTATATATAGTATATACCACTATAAATATGTATATATAAAGTATGTGTAATGTATTTAAATATATTTAATTGTGTTATCTGCACTCATTCTTAGTTCGTTTACAGGAAGTTCATAATGCTTGCCTTTATAACAAAAGAGAAATACTGATAAATACTGATGGCAAATCCCACTCATTCACAGCTTTGTGTGTGTGTGTGTGTGTGTGTGTGAGATTTTGCATGTGGGTTTGCTGTATAAAACAATGCCCTTTGCTGTATGTTTATTACTAGAGGCATTTTCTCCTGTCTGAGATGTCAGCCAGCTGGATCTTTCTTTTTTTTTCGCCTGTCCAGGGCATCACTCCAGGATATTATTGAAAGCAAGCACTGGTGTACAAACAAATATCTGAAGGACTGATGTACATTTGGGAGCAACACAAGCTTGTCATTGGATTGCGGACTAAGAGACTTCATATCAAAAACTAGTCTTCTACTTTAGTGAAATGCTCTGTAGGGCTCTATAGTCACTATTTAAGCTCATTTCTGTATGTGAGACAGTACAAGAGTTGCATAATCATAGATCTGTAGATTAAAATAGGTCTTAAAGCACTACACTAAGCATACACTTGTGCCAGAGTGTTAAAAAAAATAAAAAAAAATTATTTGAAACATATGTCACATAATATAATCATTTAAAACTGACATGAAATGGCAATCCTAACCCACTTTATTTTTATAAAGTTAAGGGTTCTGAATAAAAGTGGATATTCAACGAGAACAAAATTTTGGACAGTACTGCCAGGAATTGGTGGTTAGTGAAAATGGCCATTACATACAGAATTAAGCCAAACTAATAGACTGAATGGTGCAAGTGATGTCATTCGAAAAAGAAAATTATTTTGAATGTGGTTCAAATTGTAATGTATTATGATAAATGATTTATATATTATGATTATGTTTTAGCAATGGTATAATGACCATATATAATTATTTCTCAGTCTCTTTATTAGAATATAAACAGAAAATATGGGAAATTTGTATGCAGTTTTAAAAAACAGAAGAACAAAAAAATCTGAAAAAAATTCACACAAACACTAAACACCATCATGGTAACACACATGAAATTTAAAAAATGCAATAAACATTAGATGTAACATAAATCCCTAAACCCTAACTGATTAGAAAAAAAAAANAAAAAAAAAAAAAAACTAAGAAGAAAGTTATTTCAACGAAAATACATCAAATGTGAAGTGTCACGCAGGGATTGTGGGAATGTCAATTTACTTTTTTTTACTATAAATTATACAATGACGTTATTTTTCACTTCCAAAAACTGTAAATTTAACTGTATTTTACCGTAAAATTACATTAAATGCACTGTTAGATCTATTACATTTATTCACTGTATTTAGTACAGAAACTTTCTGTAAACCAATTAACTGTTTTTCACCTTAGTGTTTTTACAGTCTTTTACTGTTAAAATCACTCATACCTCCCCTTACACTTGAGCAAAAGCAGGAATCTGGCTCTCTTTAACCTAAATGGAATGAAAAAAGGACTGGAAGGCCAAGAAAACTTTCAAAATCTGATGAGAAGCTTCTCAGATTTTATATATTTGAGAAATGTGTTGTTTTGTTGTTGTTGTTTTTTTTTTTTTTTTTTTTTTTTTTTTTTTTTTAGATATTTACTGTATTTTCTGTTTGTAAGAGACAGAAAAATGAATATGGATGGTCATTAAAACATTTATAAAACAAAGCTGGTGGTGGTATAAGACTTTACTTTTGGACATTACTATCTATCTATCTATCTATCTATACAGGTGCTGGTCATATAATTAGAATATCATCAAAAAGTTGATTTATTTCACTAATTCCATTCAAAATTGAAACTTGTATATTATATTCATTCATTTACACACAGACTGATATATTTCAAATGTTAATTTCTTTTAATTTTGATGATTATAACTGACAACTAAGGAAAATCCCAAATTAGAAAATTTGAATATTATGAAAAGGTTCAATATTGAAGACACCTGGTGCCACACTCTAATCAGCTAATTAACTCAAAACACCTGCAAAGGCCTTTAAATGGTCTCTTCTGTAGGCTACACAATCATGGGGAAGACTGCTGACTTGACAGTTGTCCAAAAGACGACCATTGACACCTTGCACAAGGAGGGCAAGACACAAAAGGTCATTACAAAAGAGGCTGACTGTTCACAGAGCTCTGTGTCCAAGCACATTTATAGAGAGGCGAAGGGAAGTAAAAGATGTAGTAGAAAAAAGTGTACAAGCAATAGGGATAACCGCACCCTGGAGAGGATTGTGAAACAAAACCCATTCAAAAATGTGGGGGAGATTCACAAAGAGTGGACTGCAGCTGGAGTCAGTGCTTCAAGAACCACTATGCAGAGACGTATGCAAGACATGGGTTTCAGCTGTCGCATTCCTTGTGTCAAGCCACTCTCGAAGAACAGACAGCGTCAGAAGCGTCTCGCCTGGGCTAAAGACAAAAAGGACTGGACTGCTGCTGAGTGGTCCAAAGTTATGTTCTCTGATGAAAGTAAATTTTGCATTTCCTTTGGAAATCAGGGCCCCAGAGTCTGGAGGAAGAGAGGAGAGGCACACAATCCACGTTGCTTGAGGTCCAGTGTAAAGTTTCCACAGTCAGTGATGGTTTGGGGTGCCATGTCATCTGCTGGTGTTGGTCCACTGTGTTTTCTGAGGTCCGAGGTCAATGCAGTCATATACCAGGAAGTTTTAGAGCACTTCATGCTTCCTGCTGCTGACCAACTTTATGGAGATGCAGATTTAATTTTCCAACAGGACTTGGCACCTGCACACAGTGCCAAAGCTAC
>RJVU01059333.1:761624-773902 GCA_003731715.1 Anabarilius grahami | reverse complement strand
TATATATGTACACATACACACACACACACATTTAACTGTTTAATTATATAAGTTTTTTTTGTTTTTTAGTATGATTTATTATCCTTTTCCCCCCTGTCATTTCTACATTTTAAAAGACACCTGAAATTACAGGATGAAAATGCACTATTGTAGCCCGAGGTATAGACACAGGCCAATAAGAACTCTCCTCTTGATTGCCATTAGAGGACTTGGCAGCTCTCCGCAGTGCTATCTACTTCAGAGGAATGGCGCTGCAGTTTTGGGGAGGCAGCCTCCTAATTTGCACATATGGAAATGCTTTTTCTTGCCATTCCACCGCCTCTGTTGTGGCCAGATGGAATTAGAGAGCGCTCAGAAGCCGTGAAGGCAAACACATCAAAAAGAGATGAGAGCGGGGCTGTTCCCCCCCTTTTTCCATGAGAGACCATGAGCTCTGAGATAAATAAATAAATAACCACCCACTCCCCCCCCCACACATTTTTTTCCTTTCCTTTGCTTTATATAATTACATCCAAAAACAGGTATGAAACTTTGCCTGATGTTTAATAAAGAGATGGTCTATTAATTGCGTGTTAGATCTCAAGTCTTACTTACAAATTGTTATTGTACATCCGTTTGGCATTGCAGAACATTTTGTTTTTAAACTAGAGGCAGACGTTTGTACAGCTATTAATGATAGGAAAGATTAGAGCACTCTAAATGAAATTTGTGTTCATTCATTCAGTCAATATCTGGAAATCTGAAAAAGTTTTAAATAAAATGTAATTTAAATTATGAACTGTAAGTTATGTTATAGAGAAAAATATACTGTGTGTAAATGATCATCAAAAATACAATTCATTAATTTTTCTAGTAGTACTCTTCTCTTTCGTTATCATTCTTACTTTCTCATCTCTCTTTCCTTTACTCTTTCTCTCCCTGTGAAAGTCTTGCTGTTTCAGTAACGGTCTAGACACAGTCTTCACTGCAGCTGCATTTTATTTATCATTAAGCTCCAAACTTCTCAGTTCTTCTGCCAGCATTATAATTAACATTTAAAGTTCCAGCATAGACTGTGTTTTTCCTCCTCAGCGATCACCAACAGCGTCAATGAACTCGCTGAATCGAGACACATAAAATGAAACTCACACCATAGGTATTTCATTTTCACTTTGCCAAATGACTGATCAATAATTTTTCTATTTTAAATAGTTACATTTTATATATGCATTGTTAAATGCACACATTTTAAAAACACTTTATTGGTTATTCAAAAAAAAAAAAAAAAAAGATCAAATTGAGCTTTTTTTTTTTCTCCTCACAGGACAGCATAGATGATCTATCATTCCACATTATGTTAAAAATTAACAATCAGCATGCTTTTCTTAATACACCTGAAATCTAATCTAAAATGAGCAAGTCCCGTTCCCAGAACACAAGAATCAGTGTTAAATTAAAACATATATCAATGGGAAATTAATTAATCATAATGTAATGTTTAGTCATCAAAGGAAGAGCCCTCAGACTAAGTGGCAGTCTTATCTGCGTCTGCACAAAATTCCCCTATTCTAAATTCTCTCTTCTTCTCTTCCCTTTTTAAAAATTTTGTCTGTCTGTAAGAGACCGTCATTCAGGGTGGCCTGGCAAGACTCTATTCAATTCAAGATTCAAGATTCAAGAGTTCAAGAGTTCTATTTGTAAGGTGGTGTGTAAGGTTAATTGGAAATGATTTAGATAAAGTAATTAATGCAATTGTCAGCACACCCTTTCTTCATTGATGATGCAAGGCTTTTTCAAATAAGCTTCAAATAATGGATTGATTCTGAAAAGATAAGGCCTAGAAAAAAGACGCATAAATTCCCTTTTGCAACACTCATGGATTACATGGATGCTGTGATTGAGAAACTTTATTTTTTGCCTAGTTCATCTTAAAATTGTGACTGTTACGGGATTCATAGTACACAATTCCCAGCGGTCTGAGTGAAATATGGATGATTGCTACAACCCAAACCACATCATATTACGCAGCGACTCTCTCCCAACAACATAAAATATACTTGCAGATTAACTCCTTTATTAGGAACATATTTACAGGGACTCTCATAATGGACGACAGAGAGAAGAAAAATGCCTGGTGTTCATCAATTTTACCATTGTGTCATTTTAAGGAATGGTTTACCCAAAATAAAAAATTCTGTCATTGTTTACTCATTTTCATGAAGTTTCAAACCCATTTATCTTTCTTCTGTGGAACACAAAATTACATTTTTGGGTGAATACCCTTACTGCTCTTTTCCATTCAATGAAAGTGAATGAGGACTGTGGCTGTCAAGCTAAAAAATATGAAAAAGTAGCATAAAAAAATAGTTCATATGACTTTTGTGCTGAATCTGAAGTCTCGTAAAATTCAATGATTTTGAGACTTTAAGTCATTATAACCTGAAAATTGTGACCTAACAACAATGTGCAAGGGTTAGTTCACCCAAAAATGAAATTTCTGTCATCAATTACCCTCATGTCGTTCCAAACCCGTAAGACTTTCGTTCATCTTCAGAACACAAATTAAGATATTTTTGATGAAATCAGAGAGTTTTTTTTATTTATTTTTTATCTCCCATAGAAAACAACTAAATTACCACATTCAAGGTCCAGAAAAGTAGTAAAGACATGGTTAAAATAGTTAACGTGACTACAGTGGTTTAACCTTAATGTTATGAAGGAACAAGAATACTTTTTGTGCGCAAATAACAAAACAAAAAGTAACGATTTATTCAACAATTTTCTCTCTACCCTGTCATTCTCCTACGCAGTTTACGTTGAAGACACATTATAGCGTTTCAAGGTTCTACGTCAGAACGCCGGCTCATGCGTCAGTATCACACTCATGCATCGTGGTGCTCACGTGGTGCCTCGGCCAATATTAAGCTGGCGTTCGGACATAAACACGGAAGTGCTGCACTGCGTCAACTGCGTAGAAGACTGACAGGACAGTGAAGATATTGTTGAATAATGTTATTTTTTTTGTTTTAGCGCACAAAAAGTATTCTTATCACTTCATAACATTAAAGTTGAACTGCAGTCACGTTGACTATTTTAACGATGTCTTTACTACTTCTCTGGACCATGAATGTGGTAATTTCGTTGCTTTCTATGGGAGATAAAAAAAAACTTTTCGGATTTCATAAAAAATATCTTAATTTGTGTTCCGAAGATGAACAAATTGTCTTACGGGTTTGGAACGACATGAGGGTGAGTACTTAATGACAGAAATTTCATTTTTGGGTGAACTAACCCTATAATGAAAGAACTAACAATTTGTGAATTAATATTTTGAGTCAAATCTTTTCAAGGAATCGTTTGGTCCTGTTCAAAAACATTGTTTTGATCACATAAGGATTCTTTTGTGGTGCTTTTTCGGAGCTTGACAGCACCAGTCCTCATGCACATCCATTAGAAGAATGAAAGTCATACAGGTTTGAAACATTATGAGGGTGAATAAATGATGACAGTATTGTAATGAGTGCAGTATTTCTTTAAAGGTGCCCTAGAATGCTTTTCAAAAGATGTAATATAAGTCTAAGGTGTCCCCTGAATGTGTCTGTGAAGTTTCAGCTCAAAATACCCTATAGATTTTTTTTAATTAATTTTTTTAACTGCCTATTTTGGGGCATCATTATAAATGCGCCGTTTCAGACTGCTTCCCCTTTAAATCCTCGCACTCCCCGCCCCCGAGCTCTATAATACATTGCATAAACAAAGTTCAAACAGCTAATATAACCCTCAAAATGGATCTTTACAAAGTGTTCGTCTTGCAGCCTCAGATCATGTAAGTATGGTATTTATTTGGATGTTTACATTTGATTCTGAATTAGTTTGATGGTGCTCCATGGCTAAAGCTAACATTACACACTGTTGGAGAGGTTTATAAAGAATGAAGTTGTGTTTATGAATTAAACAGACTGCAAGTGGTTAATAATGAAAATAATGACGGCTCTTGTCTCCGTGAATACAGTAATAAACGATGGTAACTTTAACCATATTTAACAGTACATTAGCAACATGCTAACGAAACATTTAGAAAGACAATTTACAAATATCACTAAAAATATCATGATATCATGGATCATGTCATTTACTATTGCTCCATCTGCCATTTTTCGCTATTGTCTTTGCTTGCTTACCTAGTCTGATGATTCAGCTGTGCACAGATCCAGACGTTAATACTGCCTGCCCTTGTCTAATGCCTTGAACATGGGCTGGCATATGCAGATATTGGGGGCGTACATATTAATGATCCCGACTGTTGCGTAACAGTCGGTGTTATGTTGAGATTCGCCTGTTCTTCGGAGGTCTTTTAAACAAATGAGATTTACAAAAGGAGGAAACAATGGTGTTTGAGACTCACTGTATGTCATTTCCTTGTACTGAACTCTTGTTATTCNTCATACAGATTACATAAACACAGAAGGTTTGTTTTCGATTTGACTTACACGATTTAAAAGCTGACATCTCAACGTTTCTTTTGACATAAGTGTAATATTTTTGTCATTAAAATTCACTAAGTTACAGTTCATTTTCTGAGAACTATCAGATTGGAGTTCGTTCAGAGGGAGAAGAGAGATCACGCATCATGTTAGTTTTCTTTATTTTACAAAAAGCACAACATTTTTGTTTTTACTCTGAGTGTACACAAATAAAAGAAGATATTCCACAGATTAAAATGGTGTATAACTCTTAATTATATGTGCAACATTGATGGAGTATTTTGAGTCTCTTTCACACTGGTAAGAAAAAAACCGCGATAGTATCGCCGGCGTGACCGTCAGACCTCAGAGTGTTAAACAAATGAGATTTACAAAAGGAGGAAACAATGGTGTTTGAGACTCACTGTATGTCATTTCCTTGTACTGAACTCTTGTTATTCAACTATGCCAAGGTAAATCAAATTTTCAATTCTATGGCACCTTTAATGATGTTTGTGTCTAGAACAGGAAAGAAACTCTGGTCAAAAGAGGCTTCAACTTTCCAGTTCACATCCCTAAAAGTCTGAATACTGTTAGCCTACTTTGTTGTACCTTCTGTATTCTGAGGCGGTGGTGGATCTGTTTTTTCATCCAGATGACATGGAGCTCAGAGACATTGTTTGCTTTGTGTCTCCTCAGTCCCCTCCCTCCCCGTGGCACGTCCCTGAGGGTGAGAGTAAGTGGCGTAGTGAGCTAACAAAAGCAGGTGTTTCTGTAGTGAAGCGTGCCGCTCTCAGCGAGCTTCCTCTCTCTCAGGAGCACAGGGCGGTCCTCACCTCTCTGGAAAAACAGGCAAGGAGGGTGGAAGGGAGGAGTGTGGAGATTTAACTGATTTATTTAGTTTGTTTTTTATTTATCTTTGGGGAAGTGCTAAAGCTGCTGCTATTACTGCCTCTTTTGTCAGCCTTTTATGTTGCTTTTAAAGCTATAGGCTACTTGTTTTTTAATATAGTTCAACTAAAGTGAAGCTATTTCAATAGGCATCTCTTTAAAGGTACACTTATGCAACTTTTGGCACTCTAGCAATTAATAAGCAAAACTGCAAGCGTGTTGCGGAGTAACATTGTAGCGGAGCTAGTTCTCTCTGTTTACGTCTATGACGAGTCACGCAGGTACTGGGCAGAGGCTGTCGTCCCTCTCGCTCTAAAAAAGTACAAATATAAACACTTATAGGCATACTGTAGTGATGTGTGAGGTTTGGAAGATGGATTCATGATGTACTTGCTCATTATATAAATTTTAAACAAAAAAGTTTTATAGTGTACATTTAAATATAGATCAGATTAGATCAGTCAGGATAATTTATTTGGCAAAAAATACATATAATTCCCCATTAGGAGTCATCTATATGGACAGAGTTACACTTGAATATGTAAATGATATTAAAATACAATTAATAATACTTGATACACACTTTTATCAGCTGAAACTATAGTGACAGTGAATAGTTGAATAATTTTAAATAATTGAATAGTAAGTGAGTAATTTTTGAAAAGATTTGTTTATATTAAAGAACTGATTCATTAAAATGACTGTCTTTTGCATGGTATAAGCCATATCATAAAACTATTGACTTTTGTGTTATATCTGAAATCTTTAAAGTTAAATTATTTTGAAGAGTTTTCTGAAAAACAGACTTAAGTTCATCATTAAAAGTCATTAACTGAAAAACATTAATGAGAGAATTGACCATTTGTAAACAAATCAATATTTTGAGTCGAATCTTTTCAAGAGTTCATTTAGTTCAGCTCACAAAATTGCTCTGAATTATTTATTCAGAATCATACGGACAACTTTTATGATACTGGTGTTGCTGTTTATTTTTGAGTCTGTCATGAATGAACTGATTCTCTATAATGACTCTTCAGCACTCATATGAATCAGTTAATCATTTTGTTAATCACAACTGATTAGAATGAGAATTTGCATGATAGCGAACACTGATAATTGCCGCATTGCAGTGTGGAATGGGAGTAAAACATGATGCAGGTTGAATTTGAACCAGCATCCCCATGGGACACAACAGCTACCGCTGTGCCACGGATCCAGCTTGATGATCTGTTTATACGTAGCATTTATCACAATTGTAAGCAGTAATCTTTCGTAACATTTTTTCTTTTTGAAGTCAACTTTAATTCTTTCTTTAAAAACACTGATTAGCCAAATTGTGGACATATAAAAATGACAAGGGCGTAGATTTGTATTCATTTGACTTTCATAAAAAATGGAGTGGGAGGGTGTCAGGTTGGACTGTTTTGTATAAGCTAAACTTTATTTTAGAATTAAATGGCTGACTTGATGAGAGTTTGATTCGGTGGTTATGAGGACCAGTCAAGTGTAACTGTACAATGTCAGGTGAGGGGCTCATCCCAACTAACTGACAGCTCGGAAAGCATCGGCTCCCAACCATGATCTGAATAACTGGCCGCAAAAGGCTTGTTAACGTGCTTTTCAAGACACAGTGTTCTACATATGTGCACCGATGATTTCCCGTGCCCTTAAGGGAGTAAGTTTTTGAGACCTCAGGAGTGGCAATGCGCAGAAATTTCCTGCAATCATGTCAGAAATTATGTTTGCTGCTGCATGATAAACTGCGACGGGGAAAAAAACTGTTTGTGTAATCTGTGAAGACTCTCTAAATCTTGCAATTTTTTTTCCTCTCTCCCCCCTTTTCCCTCTGTCCATTATTCCCCCAGGTATGCTAATCAGGAATTTTGTAGGTACAAATGTTTTTTGTGGTCCGCTCGCCCCCCGTTGGGCCAGGTTGACTGGCAGACGGAACCTGTAATAGCAGGTGTTGCCGTAGTGATGCAGAACAGCTTGCCATCTCACCCAAGTTTGGATTTGTCCCTTAGGGACTGCCATTTGAATAAGCTTGAGCCGAAGGTTCGACTGTAGCGCGGCAAACAGAAGCTACGTGGCTTTAATTAAGCACTAGGTTGGTCAAAATAAAGCAGGAATCATTATCTGTGGTTCTCTGTGTCAGGCCAGTGTCAGCTGCTCATTTCCATCTCTTGTGAAAATATGGAATTTTATATTTGTTTGTGAATACATATTTTTAAAGGTTGTGAGAACTGCAGTAATTGATTTGATAAGGTTTTAAAGTCACTCTGTGTTCCCAACAAAGTAATTTATTTTATTTTATTATTTTTTTATTTTATTTTATTTTATTTTGCCCAGACTATACTAAATTAATTCTTATAAGCTACTAATAATCTAATGCCAAAACATTTCATTGCACAACATGGTTTTACTTGTATTTATTTATTTATTTATTTTTGCCATGACTATACTAAAGTAACATTTATAGGCTACCAATAATCTAATGCCAAACCATTTAATTGCACAACATGATCATATAATTATAGGTATTTATATATAAAATGTGGTTCTAGCACATGTATTTTTGTATATTCACATACATTATTAATGTATTGACAGAATCTAAAAAGCCTTTTTTTTTATTTATTTTTTATCATTACATATGAACAACTATATAGACATACAAATGGTTTTGAATTTTGTTAGATTAATTGAAAATTGAATTCATTTAGTTAAAAAGTTTTTATTATCATTATTATGTATTTAATTAATGACATATAACATATTCTCCTAATTGGTGGCTTAAAAGTATTTACAAAATAGTAAATTTTAACTAAAAATATTGTCACTTTACATTTATCTATCTATTATGATTTATTGTATAGTTGAGAAGTGGTTAGGTTTAGGGTAGGGGTAGGATTAAGAGCTTTGAAAATATTGGTATAATAGTGAAATGTAACTATACAAATATATTTATACAAAGTTCTGCCATGAAACTCTATCAGCACAGGCTGAAAGGTCCCTAACTCAATCTGCTTGCCATCACATAATCTCTATAGGGCACAGCTGATTGGTTCCTGCTGTATCAGTAGCCAATGAGCTCGCTGCTCAACTTTCAAATACTTGGTCAGCATTTGCTTTAGCAGTTTGCAACACACTTTCAGAAACCCTCCACCTTCCCCAGCTCCACCTGTATAGATCTGCTACGGGTAATTAGGGCTGGGATGATACATTCTCGGTCGATAACAAAGAATCTGGATCGATCCTGATTTTTTTCTCTCTCTAATTGATTCTGAGCTTAGTTTTAACAGCCGATGGTGCTCTAGGCTAGTTTTAAACCGCACACTCAACGCTCATGAAGAAGACTGAGTAATGTAAGTGGTTTAATATACTTGCACTTCAACTCAGAATGCTTTTATGATGCGAGATTTGTAATTCGCTTTAACCTTTTCGAACTTTATGAATGATTATTTTAGTTTTAAGTGGTGTGTGTAAAGAAACTGGAAGTAGGCTGTGTACAAGTGTTTCTAAATCACGTATAGTAGTACCATATGCTGTTAAAAACTAAGCTCAGAATCGATTCGAGAGAGAATCGCGATACATCGGAAAATATCAGAATCGCTCCAGATTCTTCGTATCGCGAATCAAGATTCGATGTATTGTCCCAGCTCTACCGGTAATTCATGTACGCTATATTGTACAGCAGCAGCATGTCGTGTATATATTGGCAGTAGCAAGTACCATACTTGCTCTGCAGCAGCAGAAATAACCAACAGCAGCAGCAGCATAGCAGATTTATTCCGCCAAGACCAAACATATTAACATTGTCATATCCATTACCATGCCAAACACTCCGAGAGTTGTCATAACAGAAATAATATAAATATGGATTTGTACAGAATGCATTCAAAAAACATTTTAAATGCTGTCAAAAGGTCCATATTGTATGTTTGAGTGTACATCCAAACATACAAACATTGTTGTGTATGAATACTAATGAGACAAGGCTACAATGCAAGATATATTGGTGTAAGAATTCTAATGCATTTTGAAACAGTGAACTGAGCTTTAATAGTGTAGTGCATAACAGTGTTACATGACCAATCACGTCCATTGCTGAAATGGAAAGTGGATGATAATGGCACTGACAATGGCGATACAGTATACAGGTTGAATGCATGCAATTGGACGGCATGTAAAACATCCCATAGTCCACCTCCAGAACACTTCCTTGAAACACTTATATTATACAAGTGTGATGACAGGATATTAAGCTCCTTTAGAAACGGGAAAAAAATAGTACATAAAAGGCCCAGCTTGTACCTTTTGATTTTAAATTGAACAAATCTGTCTTTCAGCATCTGTTGCAATGAAACGACCGTCGACGAGACAGACAAAACAAATCCAGTCTCCTTTTTCTCTGCATAAATGTGTCGCAATTAAGGCCGCTCCAAAGCAGAAAAAGCAAGTCAAGGAGAGTTAGAACATGTTTTTCTTTTTTTCCCCCTTCTTTTTAGAGTCCTTTTCTTTCTTTTCACTTGGCAATAGACTTTTTCTCATTAAGAAGTTTTTTCAAGCTAGAATGGTGGACATATGTGCTTTGATACATTCCTCACAGGCCAAAAGCTAAACCAACGCTGCTTATAGTGAAAGAGAATCATGGGTAAAGCAAACCTGGTCACAAGAGCTATGATGACTTATGTGAATGACATTAGGGAACTTTTAATCACACGGCCATCAGCCAGTGTGCAACATTGGATCTGTGCTTCTGAAAATCCCTGCGAGGGTCCTGCTGTGAGCAGGGGCACCTTCATGCGTCACATTGACCGGGGTGATGGAGGACCGTAGTCAGGGACTCTGCGTCCCAAAGCATGAGGGATCAGCCTCACTGCAGGACAGCAGGAACAGGAGGATTTTTCAGGCCCTTCTCCCCTGTGATCTGTTCCTCTGTTCCTAAACTGTGCTTCCCAACAAACTTGCTAAAGTTATTTCATTAGAAAAAAAACAGGTATAGTGTAGTATGTATTTGTGAGCAGTTATATTATGATAATGTATTATTGCCATCCTCAAACTACTTCAATCTTCTGTTGTTTTCATTTATAATTAATGTTTTTACAAGGAGTCATGGGGTTCTCATGTTTAAAAGATAACTAGAGTAAGGGTAAGAAAATGTGATAGCACTTAGGCTGTTATGCCATTAGGTTTATATGCATTGTGGGAACATAAGGAGTAAAGATGGGCCACTAATCGGGGAGAAACTTCGGTATAGAGCCTGACCCTTGAGTTAATTAAAACAGTTTTATTGCCCTTTCTTGAATTAATTAAATGGATATTTGATCTCGCTAACCCCCATCCTCAGTTTTCTTTCCATCCTTCAATAAACTTTCCCTCTCACAGTCTGTCTACCAGAAAGAAACGTCAGCTACTGCCTGAAAGACAAAGGAGTTCTGGCACATTTTCTTCACCAAAAAAAAAAAAAAATGCTAGCGTTAACCATATGCACACTTCCTGTCCATCATAAGTTGTTTCTTCTGAAGACAAGCAATGAGAGCAGTATGGGGGAAGGAGTTAATAAATAATTGTAACAGCTATGCTTCACATGTAACAGCTATGCTTCACATTTAAGCAATTGACCCTGCAAAGACCCGCCCTTAGTTACTGTTGCTTTGTCCGACAAGCCATGGCGCTGTCACGCCACACAGAGTGATAAATACATCACGGAGCAAAGAGGACACTGACAACACGTCGACAGACAAGACAAAGTAGGTTACTTATGATATTAAACAAAGTCCCAGCTTTCAAATTGTGTAATTTTTAAAGAAATTTGAACAATAAAAACCGTTTTGTGGCTCTTTAATGTATCATGACATATTGCTGTAGAGCCTCACCTCAAGCGGCTCATGAACCGATCATCTCTTCCTACTAGTTAATTTATAGCATCAAATAAACATGAATGGACATGAGAAGGAATGTTGTTTGAAATGCGGAAAGACGTCAGTACACACCATTTTTCAAGTTTAAGTCCACCGAGGTTAATATGGTGCGTTCAAGTCATGTCGGAAAGATCGTATTTATGAGTTGAAGGCACATGAATGCCACCACAATGTCGTAAATACGAGTGGGAAGTTCGGGATTTTCTTTAAGTCCGATCTGTACGAGTTGGGGGCGTGTCAGTGAGAAACATGGCAAAATACCACAATATTATAGGTATTTAGCAGTGACATTGTCAGGCTTTTCTATTTACAACGAAGTAAGCTAACTGCCTGCACAAAATACGGTAGCATTATAATATAATATGTAACGATAAAGTTTACAGTGGCTTCATAAATTAATTAAAAACATAAAAAGCTAAACACACCTGATGCACATTCTTTGTTCTTCATTTTCATTGTCTATAAGTAGAAGTGCTGTATTTTTGTGTAATTAATTAAGAGAAGGCACGCCGCCATCTTACTCCGACGAAAGTGACTTGAACGCTGCCGTCGTAAACATGACTTCCCACCTCGTACATACAAACTTCCTAGGAGGACTTGAACGCACCATAACTCCTGATTGCTTTGTCGGACAAAATGGCGGATTCGGCTTTATGACTGGTTAGATCGCTTGTCAATCAAACTCCCAGCGAAGGTTCAATTAGCAGGTGCGTTTGAGAAGCTAAATAAATTAAACTTTTATTATTTGTACTTTTATTATATTTGAGTATTTATACATTTTTAAAAAATGGTTAAATTATTTATACAAATATATTTGTATTATATTTGAGTGCTGTAATTTTCTTACCATTTTCATCTGTTATTTTTCAATATAATCTGTAATATATTTTAATAATTCTATTTTTAATATGTTTTATTAAAAAAAGTTAGTTGTATATGACCCAATTATATTGTTTTTGACCACATTGTAATTTCTTACTATTTTTATCTATATTTTTTATTATAATCCGTCACACGCACG
>RJVU01059333.1:730637-761287 GCA_003731715.1 Anabarilius grahami | reverse complement strand
TTATATGACCTGATTATATTTGAGTGCTGTAATTTCTTACCATTTTCATCTATAATGTATTTACTAGAAGCAGTAATTTTTTTTAGTGATTGCTTAGCATTAATTGTTATTTAAATATTATATTTATAATGTACAATTTAATTTAGCAGAATTCTTGTTTGGATGAACAGCCTATATGCTTTAAGAGAAAGTTAGATGTTTCTTGTTTTCACTTGCTCCAGGTTTCCTCTCTGGGATTCTGAAGGTGTGATAGAAATCCAGGACAGTTTTAGTGCAGTGGTGACATTTTGTCATCTGTTAAATGCAGAGGGCCACTCGGGGGGCTAATGAGGAGCATTTTTAGTGATCAATAAATCATGTGTTATTGATTTTTTTCTTTCCTAAGCCCTCTTCTGTTCTCTGAAAGTCAGCCACCTCCCAGGAAGACGCTATTAAGGAGGCCTGAAACACTTGAATAATCAACACCAGAGTTGACCACTGGCTCAGACATCTGTGATGATGTCATCACCAGTCTAGATCTACCCGCTTATTTACAGTAGGTTCATGAATAATACAAAATGATATTAATAGAAAACTCTGCATCAAGCATATCCAAGTTGACACTGTTTAGACTCATATTTTGCTTTTTAGAGTTTAACTCTACACTGATGCGAAAATTGTGGCCTCAGAGGAAGACAGCAAGGGCTTGGAATTTTGGGAAAGGGCCTTGGTATCAAATAACTGGAAACATGGAGCTGATCACAATGACATAGGTGATATGTGTCTACTTGGAATGAGTCGCTTATAGTGACAATAAATATAGAAATAGATTCATTGCCTGCCAGAGGAAATATTGTGTGGAAAACACTTGAGTGATTTGCAGATGTTGTGACCGTCATCACACATCCATTCACATGAATGAAGCTATAGTGATAAAACTGTCAAAGAGGATCACTGTCCATGTTGAAGTGATAATATATTGTATCATTTGTTGAAACAACACTGTCAAAGCTTTTTCACAACTTCAGATATTTTGACAATTCCTCTCATTGTTTTGAGAATGGATAGATATGCAGAGTTACGTGTGAGCAAACCAGGGGAGATGGTGATTTGATGACTGCCAGTGGTGTTACTGAGCTCTTTCTCTGCTCACTGAACAATAGGGAACATTGAGTGCGACAGCATTGGTATGGCTTTATGTGGGAAATTCAGGTAAAACTGCTGTTCTTGACCTCTTTTACAAATGCCAGTGTGCACTGTAAAAAGTTGTAATCAAGCTGGAAAAAGGGTTGATTTATTTTTTGCTTCAGTTACTATTATGTTCTATCAACATTTTTAGTTGTGTTTTCTGGGAAATAAGGGTTTTGTAGTTAATTCCCATTCACCGTCTTCTTGCCATAATAATAAAGCAGTGTTGTTTGACTTAACATTTTGTTGTAATTTTTAGTAACTTGTTGTCTTGTGATGTCAGGATTAGTGTTTTTTACTACCCAAAATGAGTTAACATGTTGTGACCCTTGTTGTTTTCCATGTACCAAGTCTTAAGGTCTATATGTGCTGATTTCATTAGTTTTTTTTCCGGTCAGAAAGATTTTCAATTTATTTTTTTAGCAAGTAGTAATACTTTTAATTAGCAATGATTCAACTGATCAAAAGTCACAGTAAAGTATTCTACATTGTTACAATGAAAAAAATAAATTAGGCAGCACAACTATTTTCAACATCGATAATGACAAGAATGATTTTGACCACCAAATCAGCATATTAGAATGATTTCTAAAAAGAACATTTGACATTGTAGACTAGGGGTAATGGCTGTAATTTCAAATTGTCACACTGTTTTCAGTGTATTTTTGATTACATAAATCAGCTTGAGTATAAAGAGACCTCTTAAAAAAATATTAAAAAATCTTACCGATACTAAACTTTTGGTAGTTTTATGTGATGTTTTTCAATATTTTAAGACAAGTGTTGTGCTTTCCATGACACATACATAGGAGGTGGCATTTAATATTTGTCATGACAGAACTTATTTGCATAGAAACTTCTTAAAGGGGACCTATAATGCCCCTTTTACAAAATGTAATATAGGTCTCTGCTGTCCCCAGAATCTGTCTGTGAAGTTTCAGTTCAAAAATACCCCACAGATCATTTATTATAGCTTGTCAAATTTGCCCCTAATTGAGTGTGAGCAAAAACCATTTTTGTGTGTGTCCCTTTAAATGTAAATGAGCTGCTGCTCCTGGCTCCCTTTCCAGAAAAGGGCGGAGCTTTAACAGCTCACGCTTCGGTTGCTCAACAACAACAAAGCTGAAGAATCTCACGCAGCTCACGCTTCGGTTGCTCAACAACAACAAAGCTGAAGAATCTCACGGAGCCAAAATGACGATTGTCAGTAACGGTGTTCAGCCTTACATTGTTCAAACCGGAGTTGGATACTGATGGAGAGACTCAGGAAGAAGTTATAACTTTTAGAATGAATCTGGACGTTTCTGAATGGTTAGTAGATAAATTTATGTAGGTGCTGTGGAGTTGATTTAACTCATCAACTGGCATGTGCCGTCATGTTAATCTTTTGTGCAAATCCAGCGTTGAATTGACTCTAGTTTGTGAAGCAGTCCGGCATAAAATGACGGCATGGCAACAACACTCTACTACAACAACTCTTCCTCTTCTCTAAAGCAGCCCAACATGACCTCACCACCTTTGTTGCATGTTCTCGGGGGCAGAGTTTATGTAAATTTGTAAATAGCATTAGACATCCCCTTAACATAAAAAGATGATTGTTACGATTATGGGACACTTTAAACATGGTTTGGGTGTGTTTTATGTAAATTACTTACCTCAGGCATGTGGTTTCTCATTTAGAATACTTCGAATTCATCAACTTTCGAACGGGGTTAAGAACAAATTTATGTATGAACGTACCATAAACTGTAAAAAAAGATGGACGACACACCTTCACTCTCTTCCATTGTAGTAAGTGAAGCAGCCAGTGTGCCAATATGGCGCTGACCTCTTGAGTCTCGAGTCTGCGCAGTAGTGAACTTGGAGCCCGAGTCTTAGTAGTAGTGAGTGAGCGCGAAGTTGAGCCACGATATCAAGGTCCCGTCCAGACTCCCGCAGAACAGCTCATTATGTTGGTGTGAAATAAACCGTTCTGGAAAGAAGATCCAGAAAAATGTCTGTTGGTGCTTCAGTGACTACTTCGCTCAGAGAAGCTCTCAATCTCAGCTGTCAATCATGACATCAAAACCCACATTTTTATAGCATCTAATAACTAACTAAAACCAAACTTATTTAAAGAACGAACAATTGAACTAACATCAGCGTGATAAAAATTGCCTTTGGAAAGAAATATTTGACGTGTCATTTGAATTTGTTTAGTTTGTCTCATGTCCCATTACATTACATGGAGAGGGCGGGGTTTATGACCTATACTGCATCCAGCCACCTGGGGGCGATCGAGATGCTTTGGCTTCACTTTTCAGGACTTGTGTGGCACGCTTAATACGTGTTGTGAATCAGGCGAAGAGTTTTCATAAGAAGTTCAAATGTTCTTATAAATAAGAATAGTGTATGCAATTATTAGTGAATGAGACCCAATAACTCTAAAAAAAACATTCTGTAGCATTCATTTTTTAAATTTTATGTACTTTATTCTTTAGCTTTGATATAATACATTTGATGAAAGTTTATATCTAGGGCAGCAAAAGGGAATCATAGGTAAAAAGCATTCGTCAGAGATGGAGACCTATGGTTACAGTGACACTCCCTCAGTTGTGTCTTTTGGCCTTCCTGTTAGCAACAAAAGAGGGGACTTGTCGAGTCAAACAGCAGGCTCTAATCATATACTCAATTAACAGAACTGGGGAGAGAGATAAGATGCCCTTTCCTTTGGATGAAAAAAAAGGTTAAACATTTATGAACAGATATAAATCAGTTAGCACCTGTGAGGCTCCAGGGGTGGCAGAGGCTTTGCCAGCACCAGCCGGGCACTTGTGGGAGAGGGAGATCTCCTCTCTGGCCGCTGCCTGCCGTCCTCTTTCCTGTCCTGTGGAGTGCCCCCTCGCGTGGGTCTAATTATCCTCTTAAATTTATATCTGCAGCCACAGGAGGCCCCCCGGGATTAGACTGTGTGTGTTTAGCAAATTGATAAAGAGACTTGCTGTTTGGAGGAGACTGATATCCACTCCTATATGTGATCTCTCCACCTCGGTGAACACAAGCAAACAGTCTTTGACCGGCAGAGGCGAAGCTTTGCTGAATACAAAGAGGTTTCCTGTGAGAGGACCATCAATTTATGAAGAAGTATCAATGGTATGACCATCTTTAAGAAGAATGCTCATTTTCTCCTGGGCCCCTTTGTTAAGGCTCCATAACATTTTGTTATACAGTACGTGTCTCCTGAAACAGGACCTTCATTTAGAAGAATGATCGTCTGATGCGGTTGCAGACTGTTGGTTTGGTATTAACCTCAAACACCAAACCGTATACAAACCTGGCAATAGGTTTGGAAAGGAACCAAGAAACGTTTTAGCTTAAAACACAGTTTCACTTCCTATTGGGAAATAAGCAAGGCTGAATGGATATCAGTTAATAACTTAAATTGTGGTCGTTTTGGTTGGATACAGACAAGTGAAAGTTTCATAATGGAGTTCTATAACTTTTAATTGGATATGAAAATGATGATGGCTCATTCACGGACACAAGTTAAATTTGACAGGGAAACAATGATGCAACCATGCCACGATCCAATTATACATGATGTCATGGGGAAGTAAACAAAGAAAACATGGATAATATCCAAACACAGCTGAAAAAATAGGGTAGACCTTTGCATTGAATACCTTTAATATTTGCACGTTTGAATTGATGCAGGTCATTATAAGGCCTGAAGACCAGTCTGGTTTCATTGTGTTGTACTAATTGTGTGTCGACCGCAGCATGTTGACCGCTATTGGGGCCAGAACCTCAAACCCCAAAACTATTAACTGAGCGTTCCTGTGGTCACTAAAAACACCAATGACCACAGAATTAACAGCAATAGAAGAGATAAGGAGACCCTGCGGCCTTGTTCAGTTTGGTTGTGTCTTATACACACACACACACTCACACACACACACATACAGTGTGTATATATATATATATAAATGCATAAAAACAAGCTTTTTTACTATATATATGTATAGTAAAAATGCATAAAATCAAGTGTTAGAATCAGCAATAATATTTAATCTTAATTAATATGCTCTTTTTCTATTTATTATTTACAAAAGTAATCTTTTTTATTAATTGGAACATAATATAAGAATGATCCATCACCTTAATAATTTGAGGCGGTTTCATTGAACACTTAATAATGTAAACCTACATGCATTGATTTGTTTAGCATTTACATGTATTTAATTTACATGTATTTGTTTAATATATTGCCCTCTTTGAAGCGCTTGCATAAATCTCCTCAAATGAGGTGAATAAATGGCAAATGGAGGGAAAGAGCAGGGAGAGAGAGGGAAATAGAGAGAAAGAGGTCTGTAAATAAGCATCCTACATCCTGCTTTAACTGACTTTAGGTCCCTTTGTGGTGATTAGCTGTCTCCCATGGGACAAGTGAGTTAGCAGAAGCAAAAGCTTTCTAATGAGCTGAGCTCTCGCCCCTCATCCCCGTCCCCTATCCACACGCTCATGCACACACAAATGCAGTCCCCATAGAAGGGCCAGTGGCTGTCTAAGGGTCCCAGGAGTGAGCTCTCCCGCACCTGTTCTCCTCATAATCAGAACATTTCTCTACTCCATGTCCAGACCCAGCCAAGTGTCCAAAGATGGGGTGTACTGCAGTTTTCTGGGACTAGCTTTTCTTTTCTTTTCTTTTCTTTTCTTTTTCTTCATGGCACTTTAAAAACTGTTTATTGACTAGACTAGTTGTCGCATGTTTTGCTACATTGAAAATTTCTTAGGCTGAGTTTATTTCTGAAAGTCAGTTTCTGTATTGATACATACCTTGAAATGTCTTAGATACAGAAAAACACTTTTGAACATTTATACCTATTTGCAGGTATAATGGTACATGTATTCATACTGAACCATCATGGTAAGGACGTCATGGTTTGGTGCTTACAGTCAGACGATGAATACAGTCAGTCACAGGCGATCCACACTCCAATCCAGAAGTGGGTGCGTGAGGTAATGCAATGCTGTTTGCTAACGCCTGTTTCACACTGCAAGTGTAAGCAGCGCGTACTTTTTTCGGCGTGCATGTTAACCAACGGATGCATTCACACAGGCAGCAGGAGCAGCGCGTAAGCGTCAAGCAGGAGCGTCGCGTGAGCAGCAGTGAAGCGAGGGTTTCGGCGCCGAGTCTATTTTTGCTGCGCCGCTGACTCTCAATTAAAGTGAAAGCACACTTTTGATGGACAAAATAAATATAATTTCACACAAAATGTCTAATGTGTTTTAACAAGAATTTGAGTATGACAGAAAAGAAAATTAAGAATCAAAAATAATTATAGAAGATTTACCCATTTAATTATTCAGTTTGGGTTAAAGTATGGTGTATTATAAAAAACTAAAGTAAACTAGCCATAAAATATGATATATAAACATTATTTTAGTTATTACACAGAAAGATATATAGGCTGCAGCATACCCAAATCAAACCCGAGTTTGCTGGCTTTTTTCGCCTAGTTTGCTGTCTTGTAAACATGTGCACGCGGCAGATGATGTAAACCACAAAGCTTACCTCATTCGTGTGCAGCAATGGATGACACGAGGCTTTTATTTATTTATTTTTATTAATTTATTTATTTATTTACGTTTATGAGAATGTTGTACATCTCCCCATGTTAACAAACTTTCAAGACTATCAAGTTTATAAATGACCAAGTTATAAAAACAAATTTATAGCTGTCTTTGTAAAGACATGCTCACTTTATATGTAGCTTCGAGCCGCTGCTGTGACGCTGTACGAATGCTTCCAGTGTGAATACTCGTGAGTCTCTGCAGCTGCAGTGATAATGTAGTTACGCTCACGCGCCGCTCACGCTTGCAGTGTGAAACAGGCGTAGCTGACACAACTGGAAAAAGTGCAGAACAAGAAGAACAGACGATCTATGCATAGATGTGTTTATGTGTAATCTCTCAACCATGTGTTTCCAACACAGAAAGACATCAATAAAATAGCTTGAGAATAATATCTCACATAGCATAACATTTACCTCAGGCAAGTCATTTAGTGTCCACAGCATGTTAGTTCACTAGAGAAATTAACTCTAGAGGGGAGAATTTCACTAAATATTTTTATCCTTAAGAAAATGTTAATTATAATTGAATTTATTTAAAGAGAGAGACATAATTTGTTCAGTAAACCACTGTTTAATAAAAAAAGGTAAAGGTAATTTTAGTAATAAAAATTACTACAGTAATTGAAACCAATATATAACCACTGTTAGAGAAAATACATGTGTGCAGTTGGACTTTTGATTCAAAACCTTCTAGTTTCTCAGATTTAACCCTGTGTGATAACTTTCCCATGTGAAAACTAGCCCCAGTGTCCCCGATATTTCTACAATTTATAGAAATATAGTGGTGGAGCACCACTGTTTGCACAGAGTTCTTTGACAGTGAAATGATAAAATGACACACATGGACACCGTCTCTTGTTAAAGACACTTTCACCCATGAATTTCTTATTCTTAACTTTTTATTTTCTCATTTTTGAATAGCACACATTGTTTACAGCTCTTCCAAGGCTGAAGGCAACACCGTCCAAATATTTTGTGAGGCGGCACAAAGGGACGCAGAGACGCAAAGCGTTGGCAGATGGAGAGAGGCATGATGAGGACCTCTGTGTCAGGCAAACAACCTCCATGCTGCACAATTCCCTCAGCAGTGCTTGACAAAGGCTGTACCTGCCTCCTGATTGTGCACATGTTCCGTCTCCCTGGGAGATCCTCCTTAGGGGCGGTGCGTGGACGGGAGAGCGTTCCGAACACAAGTGGGAACTGAGCGTTTATACAGATGATTATCCAGACTGCAGTCGGAGAACAAATAAACAAAATACAGGTTGGTCTCAGGAGCCCAGAGTCGCTGGATCGCCCAGTGGCCTCGTCTTTTGTGGTCCCTCACACGGCGTTAGAAAGACGCCCCTCGTGGGACAGGCGAGAGATTCGTGAGGGTGCGTGCAAAAGTGAGCAGTCGCATTCTAAACTTTCCCATTATCGCTTTTGCTAAATTTTAATCCACGTTTCGAAAAGCTCATAACACATCTGTTTTAGCCGTGTGTTACAGCATACTGAAAGATACATGCTACCATATGTAGCCCGGGGTGATCACATCTTCAGTGTGTGCTGGTATATGCATTATATTTAAAATAGGTCAAATATTGTTCTTAAAGGGATAGTCCACGCATAAATTCTCAATGAATCATTTGAATAAATGATTCAGTGAAAACAAGATTCACTTGTTCCACCTACTGGCATAATAATATGTAACCTGCAGAAAGAGTCACTTAAAAAATAAGTACAATAAAAATGATATTAATTAATAAAATGATTATATTATATGATGTACATCTGTTTTGTAGCTGTGTGCTACAACATACTGCAAGATACTGTGTTTGAAATGAGTAAAATGTTGTTCTTAAAGGGATAGTCCACCCAAAAAAGAAAATTCTGTCATCATTTACTCACCCTAAAGTTATTTTGGTAATCAAACAGTTTCGGTTCCCATTGCCTTTCATTGTATTTTTGTCCATACAATGAAAGTCAATGGAAACCAAAACTGTATCTTCTTTTGTGTTCCACAGAAGAAAGGAAGTCATACATGTTTGGAACGACATGAGGGTGAGTAAATGATGATCGAATTTTCATTTTTGGGTGGACTATCCCTTTAAAAGAAGTTACTCAGAGTGATGCAAGATAGCAGCAGCACTTTGTTGTACGAGTTCAGAAAAGCTTGTTATTGAAACGGCGGGCAGGTCCATTACAGCTTGCTGCAGCTGTGGCGTTCTGAGGCATGCGTAAAGTAGCGCTGGTCTGTGAGAGGTAAGTCTGATAAAAGGGCAATTGCTGCCTGCTAGCTGTCCATCACGGCTCAGTGTAAACAGGCCAGCATGGTGCAATAATCTGGGGAAGTGGCCCTGTTGCTCTCTGCATCCTTCTCTTGTTGTTTTCTCCTCTTTGGCCCACAGGGGGTGTTTAGACCAGGCCGCGTGACCCAGCAGCCTGGGGAGGGCCCTGGGAGGGGTTCCTGTGCCACAGGTGATGCCTCGCTGCAATCTGCCCCTTTGCCCAGCAGGCCAATCAAGCCCGTAGTGCACGTAGCAACCTGCAGGCAGGGAGGGGCCCGAGAGGACCTTCTGTCCCCCTGAAAGCTCAGAGGAGCCCGTCACCACCTCGTTTAATTACCTCTGTGTTCTTCATTAATTCATGGGCATCTTAATGCCCTGCAGGCCGGAGAGAGAGAGAACGAGACAGGCAGGAGGAGGAGGGGGGTGTGGCGTGAGGGCGCTTCCAAAACAAAAAACAATCCCGTCAGGAGCCGCGCTGGTCGCTTAGGACGCTCCGCTGGGACTTCCTTGGCTACTTTAGTTATGACCTTCATAATCATCTCCATATTGTAAACAGGGCTCAAGGGTCAGCGATCAGGACCGGGGATATTTTGTCCCTGAGAGAAAGAAGCAAAACAAATCCCTCAAGTCCAGCCTTATGGCCAAATTACACCTATGGTAGACTAGGGACATGGTAAGTGATTTGAGACGATGAGAAATGGCAGGAGATAAAATGACCATAATGACACCAGAGATTTTGCCCTCAGCTTGAGACCACAGATAGTTAGATGGCGAGAATCTCAACACAACTGTATTGAAAAAATTATTAAATAAGTTTAATTGCTGCCGCAATTTAGGTAAAATCGAAATGCCAACCTGAAGTGATGTTCATTTGACTTTTGAATTTAGTGGAGAATTTATTGTGAAGAGAGAGATGAATGTAAGGAAAGATGTTTGTATAACAACAAAGAAGTTGAACATTTTATAGCAAAAAAGGGTTAGTTCACCCAAAAATGAAAATTCTGTCATTAATTACTCACCCTTTTGTCATTCCACATCCGTAAATTAATATATTTTTTGAGGAAATCCGAGATATATTTTTTTTATCTCCCATAGAAAGCAATGAAATTACCACATTAAAGGTCCAGAGAAGTAGTAAAAACATTGTTAAAATAGTCAACGTGATTGCAGTGGTTAAAAAGCAAAACAAAAATACTTTATTGAACAATTTCTTCTCTACCCTGTCATTCTTCTACGCTGTTTACTTTCAGTGCTTCCAGGTTCTATGTCAGAACGCCGACTCAGTATTGGCCGGCGCCTGCATCAGCATCACACCCATGCGTCTTGCTGCTCACATGAACAGTGTCGGCCAATACTGAGCCGGCGTTCTGACGTAGAACATGGAAGCGCTGCAATGTCTATGCAACGTAAATAGCGTAGGAGACTGACGGGGAGAGACAAAATTGTTGAATAAAGTTATTTTTGTTTTGTTTTTGGGCACAAAAAGTATTATCGTCGTTTCGTAACATTAAGGTTGAACCACAGTAGCCATGTTAACTATTTTAACAATGTTTTTACTACTTTTCTGGACCTTGAATGTGGTAATTTCGTTGCTTTCTATAAAACAAAAAACAAAAACAAAAAAACTCGGATTTCATCAAAAATATCTTAATTTGTGTTCCGAAGATAAACAAAGGTCTTATGGATGTGGAACGACATGAGGGTGAGTAATTAATGACAGAAATTTTATTTTTGAGTGAACTAACCCTTTAAAATATAATTTACACCATTACCATTTTCATCACAGAATGCTATTAAACACAATACATAATTTGAGAAGTGGTAGAAATGAGAAAAAAAAAATACAAATTTCTTCTGTAATTGGTGTATATACTTTATTGTACATTGTTGAGAGGGCCAAAAGTTTCCATAGTTAAAGCTGCTGTCTGCAACTTTTTTTGTGTTCAAAATTTACAAAAATTATATAATGAGAATGTACAACATGAATCCCTTTTCCAAACCGTGTTTTTGTCTTACTCTGAATCATTATGGTACACTTATAATAAGTGATTATATTTGGACTATTTCAGACCGGACTGGTAGGACCCGCCGCAGAGTAGCACAGTATCTGCGTGACTCGCCATAGACATACACGGAGAAAAGTAGCTCCGGCTACAATGTTCTTCCGCAAGACGCGTGCAGTTCTGTTTATTAACCGCTAGAGGCTAGAGGGCCAAAAATCGCGGACTGCAGCTTTAAAGAAATACCTTATAACAAAACGATTTGTATTCTCCTCCCTCTACTACTCTGAATAAAAAAAGGTAAAGAATAAATCAAATAAACAAGGATTCAAAGAAACCAAACACAGACGTTTCTTGTTGTATCATTATCTATTTTCAGTATTGGCCGGACGTCTAACTCTGTATGAATCTCAGTATGAAAGCTTTTGACAGGTGTTCATCAGCCAACAATAGGCAGCTTTTGTATTCTATCTGATGTCATCAGTGTGTGTGTGCAGCACACAGGGGCCGCTCCTGACACCCAGGTCCCAGGGAGTGGAAAGTTAATCCTGTGACAGATGTGTCTTCTCTCTCCTGGCTCCCGGTCATGCTGCAGCGGCAACATCGGCGCCCTCCAGCCCGCCTCCCTCTCTCTCTTTCCCTATAAATATATAGGAGAGGTAAATGTTCACTCAATGCTTGGTGGAGTCCCAAGAGTCAGACGTCCATGAGCGGCGTAACGGCGAAACACCCCCCCCCCCAATCTTCCTCTCCCATCCCTTCCGTGTCACATGATTTCTCGAGATTGACAGCCTCCCCAAAGAGTGAGAGCTGGAACAGATGGAATATGAATGGTTCAGTCGTGTATGAAAAAGGTGTCTGGGCAAAGGAGCGTCGATGGGGGAACTGCAATTGCAATTTAAGTGTGGCTAAATCTCTTTGTCTTCCTGTTCTCTGATCTCTCAGAAAACACACAGGAAGGTCTAAAATCAGTTCTGTGTGCAAAACAAAACATTTTAAACAATTCACTAGTTATGATATGATGTGATATTGCACATTTTATGAAGATAGATCTCTTTTTTTTCCAATTTTCCCCTCAAGTCTGAGACATTCACATTTTTAAGAGCGGATTTTGAAGTTGGAATGGCATTATTTTCTATCTTCGTTTTATGCATTGACATATTATACATGATCCAAACACAACAGTGGTTCAGTTCAAATTAAAATGTAAACTACCGTTCAAAAGTTTGGGGTCGGTAAGATTTTTTAATGTTTTTGAAAGAAGTCTTATATGCTCACCAAGCCAGCATTTATTTGATCAAAGATACAGTAATATTGTGAAATATTATTACAATTTAAAACAGCTATTTTCTCTGTTTTGATCAATTGAATGCGTCCTTGCTGAATAAAAGTATTAATTTCTTTCCAAAAAGTCATATTGACCCCAAACTTTTGAATGGATAGTGTATATTTATATTGCATTACCAAAAAAGAACTCTCATTTAAAGTGTAATGGAATGTGTCCACATATTTAAACTATTTTAACTTTGTTGGAGTCATAACAGTAAAAATGTGTGGACTCAATTTCTACCAATTAGAAATACAGCCAAATTCTCATTAGAATTATAGAGAAATATGATTGTATCTCCAACAATTTTCTTAACACAGTCAGCATGTACTTTGCTCATTAGTGACTGTCTCAATCATGTCTTTAATAGGCATATGGTTATTATGAGATGCCATTTCAAACCATGTTAAGCACAGCAAGGAAACCCATTAAAATGTAAGTAGGGGGATTTTTCCCAATATGAGGTCATAAAAGAAAATGATAAGACTGAGGGTCTTGGTGAAAGTCATAACTCTTTCAAGACTTTTTTTTACTGGGAATGTCTTCCCAGAAAGGACCAATTCAAAGCCTAGATGCTTTTGCTGTACCAACAAGGGTCCTGTCACAGTTTGTCAGAACATGAATATATAAACATTAAATATGATTGATAAGCGTTTCTTCTGCTTTCCCAGGCTTCGATTCATCTTCTGGAGTCAGAGTAGGGTAAGAGCGTCTGTTTTGCTGGTCCCTCGACATCTATTTGCTTTTAAGCACTAAGTCATTATCAACTAATACATGTAGATTGTGTTAGGAGCGAATGGTGTGCAATGGAATGAGGGAAAAATTAGTGAAGTGTTATGGGGGACAGCAGATGTTAGGCTGGAGTTATTACAAGCTGAGATGATTAGCTGAAAAACATTACTTGACAAAGTGGTGGCATGCAGATGACAGCTGAAGTATTTTATGCTGGAAATTCGCAACATTTCTAGTGACAAGACAAGCTGAGACCATCAATGCAACACGGAATTAAATACGGGCACCGGAGAAAAGCTGTAGTCCCTTTTGTCCTGACGAAGAAAAAAATGAGATATCATTACTCTCTGTTATTTGACCTTGTGTTATGTTGATGTTTTCTAGGGTCGGTGTTGCTTACGTTAACTATATAAAAATGATTTCTGTGTGATACGGCTCTGACATTACATGCCCAATTAGCTATGCGGAAAAACTTCCTGTATTTACGCTGAACCCGAGCGAGCAGGTTTCTCCGCTTATCGTGTGACAGAGTTTACACATTAAGCGTGATTATGTTATGGTTGCCCAAGCAAAAAGATTCCCTTTACTGTCAATTACGAAATAGACAGAATGGAACAAAAAGGGGGAAATTTAAGCGTCTTCAACAACTTCCTGTAATTTCAATTTATTGAGAATGAAACAGAGGATAAAGATTTTGAAATTATAAGCTATTATGCACCAGCGAGAGAGCAGGGCTGAGGGTGACTTCATAAAATACAGCTGACAAGCCTAAGCAAATTACCCAAGACCATTACAAAAATCACTTAATTGCTAACCATTCTGTCAGGTCAATTGACGCTAAATGAAAAAATAACAGAAAAGCATTTATGCCGCAAAAGGCGGGCTCTGAGAATGAGGTGAACACTTAGGAAGGGGGAAATGCACTGCGTAAAGTGCTGTCGTAGACTCTAGTTTTTTACAGAATAGGCAATTTACCTCATAGCTTCTTCTGCTTAGAAATATTCATATGTATTGTAATTTTTTTTTTCAAACAGTAATTATATTACATTGCATTTTATTTTAGGATAAGTTCATTTATACATATATATGTTTGTTTAATTTCATTGAATTTGTTTTTGGTCATTATTTACTTACTACCATGTTATTTAAAATGTATATGAGTTTCTTTGTTGCATTTTTATCCCTGTAAAANACCTCATAGCTTCTTCTGCTTAGAAATATTCATATGTATTGTAATTTTTTTTTTCAAACAGTAATTATATTACATTGCATTTTATTTTAGGATAAGTTAATTTATACATATATATGTTTGTTTAATTTCATTGAATTTGTTTTTGGTCATTATTTACTTACTACCATGTTATTTAAAATGTATATGAGTTTCTTTGTTGCATGAAACACAAACGCCGCTGGGACGTTCTGCTGGATGACTCCTTTTTTTTTTATCCCTGTAAAAAATTCGGATCGGTTTGGAACAACATGAGGGCGAGCAAATGATGACAGAGTTTTCATTTCTGGGTGAACTTTTAGTTTGGTATGTGTTTCACCAATTCAGTTCAGTTGGTTTTCATTTTCCTCCTGTCCTGGCTCACTGTTCAGTGCCTGCAATTCATCATGGCGTGAGTTCAGACGGATCTGAGCAGTATTATCGTACAATCGCAACATGTTACCTACCACAGGATCTAAGGGAAAACGGTGTGATTGAAAACACGGCCCAGGCTAGAGCTTCTCGCTGATCTGTAGAGCATAATGAATAAGGAGCTGCTGATTAGTAGATAAAAAGTGATTAATAGCCGCACTGATTATCGAATCAGGCCCCTCACCGGAATAATCAGTTAATTGATCATTATTCTATGGGAGCCGTCAGTATCCACGATGGTGGTGGTCTTCGGAGAGCTCTGAAATTGGAGTTTACTTTCCCTGTCAGACAGAGAGGCAACATAGAGGAACACTCTGCAAAATGTTATACTTTCAGAATGTGAGCATTCTCTCTCTCTCTCTCTCTCTCTCTCTCTCTCTCTCTCTCTTTTTTTCAGTAGACTCTCTAGTCGCTAAACATACTGTATTGTAACACAATATAGAATAATAATATTTTAAAAATGGTACTATATATATTAAAGTATCNNTATATATATATATATATATATATATATACACACCAATCAGGCATAACATTGACCACTGACAGGTGAAGTAAATAACACTGATTCTCTTCATCACAACACCTGTTAGTGGGTGGGATATATTAGGCAGCAAGTGAACAAGTTAGAAGCAGGAAAAATAGGCAAGTGTAAGGATTTGAGCGAGTTTGACAAGGGCCAAATTGTGATGGCTAGACGACTGGGTCAGAGCATCTCCAAAACTGCAGCTCTTGTGGGGTGTTCCTGGTCTGCAGTGGCCAGTATCTATCACAAGTGGTCCAAGGAAGGAACAGTGGTGAACCGGCGACAGGGTCATGGGTGGCCAAGGCTCAGTGATGCACGTAGGGAGCGAAGGCTGGCCTGTGTGGTCTGATCCAACAGACGAGCTACTGTAGCTCAGATTGCTCAAGAAGTTAATGCTGGTTCTAAAAGAAAGGTGTCAGAATACACAGTGATTCACAGTTTGTTGCGTATGGAGCTGCATTGCCTGTCCACCGCCGAAAGCACCAACAGTGGGCATGTGAGCATCAGAACTGGACCACAGAGCAATGGAAGGTGGCCTGGTCTGATGAATCATGTTTTCTTTTACATCATGTGGATGGTCGGGTGCGTGTGCGTCGCTTATGGGAAACACATGGCACCAGGATGCACTATGGAAAGAAGGAAAGCCCGCGGAGGCAGGGTGATGCTTTGGGCAATGTTCTGCTGGGAAACCTTGGGTCCTGCCATCCATGTGGATGTTACTTTGACACGTACCACCTACCTAAGCTTGTTGCAGACCATGTACACCCTTTCATGGAAACGGTATTCCCTGGTGGCTGTGGCCTCTTTCAGCAGGGTAAAGCGCCCTGTTACAAAGCAAAAATGCTTCAGGAATGGTTTGAGGAGCACAACAATGAGATTGAGGTGTTGACTTGGCCTCCAATCGAGCATCTGTGGGATGTGCTGAACAAACAAGTCCGATCCATGGAGGCCCCACCTCGCAACTTACAGGACTTAAAGGATCTGCTGCTAACATCTTGGTGCCAGATACCACAGCACACCTTCAGGGGTCTAGTGGAGTCCATGCCTCAACAGGTCAGGGCTGTTTTGGCAGCAAAAGTGGGGCCAACACAATATTAGGAAGGAGGTCATAATGTTGTGCCTGATCGGTGTGTGTATATATACATGGTGGGACGGTGGCTCAGTTGTTAGCGCTGTTGCCTCACAGCAAGAAGGTCCCTGTTTTGAGTCCCAGCTGATATATATATATATATATAATATGAGGTTTGTTGAACGATCTAATTAATAACACGATGTGGGGATTAATTAATCAAATTAATCAAACATCAAATTTCGCTGAGAAATTATCCCTAAAATATAATTTAAAGCCATTATTGTGTTAAATGAGAAAAGCATATCAAATAGACATTACAAAAATGTATTACACAAACTTCAAGGCTTCAATGGCCATGCAAGTAAATGATGACAGGATTTTCATTATTGGATGAACTATAGCTTGTTTTTTTGTTTTGTTTGTTTTTTTGGAATGAATGAATGAATGAATGAATGCATGAATGATACTCTAAATAAGAAACTATAACTGCCAGTAGGTGGCGGTAAATGTAAACAAGTAAGTCATTGAGGTAAATGGCTCTCTTTATGAATGGGCCATTGAATCATTGGTTCACCCGATTGATTCACTCAAATAGCAGATTTATTCAGAAACGAAGAACTGCCGTGTGTTGCTCAGAGACGCACAACAGTTCGGCTCTGGCTTTATAGGTAGGCCTAATATATTTGTTGACAATTTAGTTAACAATTAACATTAAGTAAACAATATTGTGTCTAAAAAATAACAATATTAACTTCTTATTGATTGAACTGTTGTATAAAATCAGTTTCACAGTTGCACTCGTGCTATTCGGGACAAAAACAGCACTTGTGTGATATTGTGCTCATTACTTGTGTGATATTGCTTAATCAGATTATGAGGAGACAAAAACTCATACAGGAGCATTTTTGCTCTGGTATCTTGAATTATAGGGGCATATAAATGCATTCTATCCACCTTTTTCCTGAGTAAACGAAGAGCACCACCATGAGGAATTCCAACTTCCGTTTGGATGCTGTCCTGTACCGGTCTCCACGGGAACACACTGTCAAAACGGTAAAAAGAGCATCTGAATTAAAGGTGCGATATGTAATATTTTTGCAGTAAAATATCCAAAAACCACTAGGCCAGTGTTATATATTTTGTTCACTTGAGTACTTACAATATCCCAAATGTTTCCAACTATTTGTAAATCGTGAGAAAATTGCAATTTTAACCAAGGCTCCGGGACGTGTGAGAAGTCACCTGTCAATTGCGTCATACCCGCGTTACCCTCGGTTTCCGGTTTTATTTTGTAGAAACCATGGAAACACTTTAATATAGTAAACGTTTTAATAGACAAGGGAACAACTGTTTTGATATATTTATAGACAGAAAACTAATTGTTGTTATATAACTCAACACGTTTAGTCTTACTGCGAGTACCATGCTTTACCATGCCTCAGAGAAAAACACTATTTTGTCAAGTAGCTAACATAGCATAATCAGATGCAGCTTTATTTTTTAGTAAAAGTAATACAGAATTTTTCTCCATCATACAATACGTTTTAAAATTAATTGTATGCCATCCAGCATTTAATATGATATTCTAAAATCGATCTAGCTTACTGCAGTGTGCAACAAGTGTCTCACAGCAGCCGCCAAACGAACGCACAGAGTAACGTTATAACATTTTCAACACACTCAAATGTATCTAATATGATAAACAGAGCTGTGTTACCTCACACTCATGACTGGAAAAGCGGAAGCGGAAGCGGCGCCGGCGACTGTGGCATAATAAAAGTTCCGTTGCTCGTGAGGCGTGTGTTGCACAATCGCTCCAGCATTCTCGTTCAGCACCCACAACACTCGTTGCTGCTCTGCTTCATACTACAGTAACGTTAATAATCGCATCCATGAACATGATTTCTTCCCGTGTCCTATTCCGATTCTTTTGCACTGTCCGTTGAGGTAAAGACCACGTCCCAAGATTTTGCGCTCAAACTTGGCGTCATCAAGCTACGCCTTTGTTTTGAATTGACCTCTAGCGGACAGAATTCTTACATACTGCACCTTTAACTAAACAGAAATTATTTGAACATTACTAAAAATAAAATTGTGCACAGGGTTAATCTGTGCTGTTGTTGGCCGCTACATAACAGCAATAAACTGAAGAAATTCTTGGAAAGTATCTGTTTTGAGGACCAGCGAATCTGAAGAGAGTGTCCGTATACAATGCCGTATTCCTTGCATTTTATGCTAGACTGGCAAGAGAAAATAGATATGGCTTGCAGCACTTAAGTAAAAATATTCCCCAAATAGCATATATGTGCTCTAATCATTTTGAGGACAAAATCCCACAAACTTAATCCTGATCATGAGCTGCATGTAGGATATGAGCGCTTATATGTTTTCAGTAACTTCGGACAGCTTCGTGTCATCTACGCACTCATTAAACTTTGATGAGTGAGACCAAAGACAGTCATTGCTACACTATAAAGTGATGGCACTGTGGAGCCATGTGCTTTTTAAACCATTTTCATAGGTTTAACATTACATTATAAGCTCAGAAAATACACTAATTTGACTAGAAACACTGGAGACCGGAAATTAAAGCATCATTCCAGTACAAGTCGGGCGAGACTTCCGCATTCAGAAAAAGGTGGAAAGTTGTTGCCCTGCTTTATATTTGTCATCAATCAACTTTATGAAATGTAAGATGAACTACGTAGGTCTGGGGCTAGGCGAGTGCATTAAATGTGTTAATAATTTGAACGTGTTATTTTTCCAATAGCTAATTCATTAAATTAAAGTGTTAAATCAACAGCCCATGGGTTGTTGCAGTTTTATTCATTTTGACCTGTATGGTGAAGACTAAACAGGTATTTGAAGTGATTAAGATAATGAGATCAGTCTAAAACTCTCAAGACAGATTTGCCAAGGAAGATGCACATCTTATCACTCTATCCAGAATCCCTTCTCTATCGATGTCAGATTACACACCCTGCTGATGCTCTTCTTGTTGTGCTGTGCTGTTCTGCTCTGTTCTACAAGAGAAATCACCAACTCCCAAGCGTACTTGCATGGACCTTTGGGAATCAACCATTGAGAGTAGAAAAGATTCCTGCAGAAATATGTTAGGGATGCAAAGTACAGGGGACACAGGAGATATATACAGTGTGGTCCAAAAGTCTGGGATTTTTTTTTCTTCTTGTCTGTAAATAAATAGGTTTTACACAAAATGTATAGCAGAGAATGCAGCTACTGTCATTAAAGCAAAAGAGGAACAAAACAAATACTAAAACATTCTTAAATTTATATAAAATTTTTACATTTTAAATTTTTATGCTGATAATACAAAATGGACAATCCCAGCGGTTGGGTTAAATGTTTGCCCAATGTGCTATTGTTTAAAAATTACTATATGGCTGGCTTAAAATAAACCCAAAATAGGTTGGAAATTAAAAATCAGACTACTGTTACTGTAGAGACAATCAAAATGTGAACATTTATTAATTGGCAATTTTCTTCAATTATTATTCATTAAACTTATTAATAAATGTTCATTTTCAACATATTTTGGGTTCATTATAAGCAAGTAATACAGTAATTTTTAAACAATAGTTGGGTTAAATAAAGCTACCTAGCAGGTTGGGCAAACATTTAACCCAACCGCTGGGTTTGTCCATTTTCAACCCAACTTGGGTTGTTTTTAACCCATTTTTAGAGTGTATAATTTATAATTCTAAAATCTATATATTGAAAAAAAAAAAGCTAAATATAAGAATTTTCAGTAGTGGTCTCCAATTTTTGGATCTTACTGTATATAGTGGGAGCTTAGGTTGCATTGTTCTGGATGGTACCCTTGTGTGTAGAGCAAGGAAACGTATTTCGTATTCATTCCTTTTGTTTGTTTTATCTGGCCTAGCTGACTGGATATTGCAGTGTTGTTAATGTGTGTGTGAAAAAGAGAGAGAAAGTGAGAGAGAATGTGTGTGCTCTGAGGGTCTGTGCCATCTATAAATAGTTACAATGTCACAAAATTGCTGTTCAACTGTATGTTTCCTGGTACATATGAGCGCTCAAAGTGGGCTATTAAGATTTCAAGAGGAAAAATAAGCTAATTGGTTAAATGACGATACCGCAAACCAGATACACTGTGAAGATCCTGGATACCGAGGGCCATTAATTAACCTTAGCGCAACGATTACTGCTTACATTAGAGACGAACATGCAAGAGATGCCGGGTTCTTTTTTTTATTTGGCTCTTCAGAGACCCTGGTGGAAGGCCCTGCCCCCGTGAGCTGCGATATGTTAACCGAGAAGCAACTAATTAGATGTCAAAAATTCATAAGGCCCCTCTTTAATATTGCATATCTATCCCGGTATGTCATTTGAAAACAAGGGACTGCACAAACAGAGCGACCGCAACACAAAACCCCAGCAGGGACGCTGACAGGAGAAGAAGGCCGAGGAACAAGAGCGAGACGAGGAGGAACAGAGAAAGCGCGAGAGGGAGGACGGCTCAGAGAGAGAAGGAGATAAAAGAAGAGGAAACGGGAGGTACTGAAAAAAAGCAGGAAACAATCAAAGAAAGTTCCTTGATAAGCCCCAGAGAACGGCACCTGTGGAAAATGTAATCTTACAAATTCTAGCAGAGGAGGCGGTAGGGAAGCTCATGATAATGTGATTGTGGGGAGAGGAGGGGCGCTCGGAGGAACCGCATGCAAGCGGCCCGGGTCCNGGGGGAGGAAAGGGCGAGGGGTGGGGGCACGAGGGCCGGCGGAGAGGGGACTGACTTATCAAAGGCACTGGCAGGTAAATAGTCATTTACTATGCATGCACAATGAACGGTACACGGTGGCTTGACACAAGCGGCAGGGCGATAATGAAAGGCACTGCTATTGTGGCATCCGTCAAGGGACTCTTTTTAATATTGCTTCCCTCTCTCAAGTGACGGAGCGCTGATGCTTCTTGGCGCCAGCCTCCTCTTGTAAGTCACTTTGCATAAGATGAGACGGAGTTGAAGTGTGATGCATTATCGGAGCAGAGGGGCTGTGCAGAATGAGCTTTTTCCCTTTTCCTTTTTTCCTCCTTTTTTACCTTTACCTCCATATTAGTGGGAAGGGTTAGGGTGTGCTGTGCCTCTTCCTCACTATTGAAAGACAAAAAAAAAAAAAGACAAAAAAAATGTGTATTTAAACTATATTTATATGTAGCTTATTGGTTTTTTTTGTTTGTTTGTTTTTGCAGTATATGTATACACACACACACACACACTCACACACATATATATATATATATATACACACACACTCACACATATATATATGTATGTATGTTCAATTTGTGTAATTTACAAAACAACAACAACATATATAATATACAATATATATATACACTGACAAAAATACTGTTGTTGTTTTGTAAATTACAAAAATTTAACATGCTAAGCACATTTTCCATGAAAATACCCTGCTAAAAACTTATTTTATTTATACATTACTATGGGATCTGCTACAAACATTACAATTATGTTTATATATACAGTATATGTAAAATGATTTTTTAAAATTATTCATCAACAAGTGCAATAAAGGCTGTACAGGTCTGTACAGGTTTTATTATTATTATTTTTTAATAATAATAGTAATTTTTTATGTGTGTATGTCGGTAAGATTTGTTTTTTTTTATAATAATAATTTCTTTTAAAACAAAGCGCCAATTAAAATCTAATTTTAAGTTTTAATTTGTTTTGCATTGTTTATTTGTGTAGAAACATGGTTAGTATGGTTACCATAGTAAATGTTTGTAAGAACAGACATTGCAAATTCCTTAAAGGTGAGCAGATGTTATTTGCATAGAAAAGAGCATTTGAATTAAATGTGAAGATGCCATTCTGATCAAAGATGTGTCTAAATGAACTGAAATCCGAGACTGAAACAAAGGGAAACGGGAAAGCAAAATAGTTCAGACAGTGACAGTTAGTGGGAGGGGGTGCTATTGAGGTACAATCCCACAGATTTATTACTGTAAGTGTATTAGAAGATTGAAACAGGAATTAAAGGAAATAATCCCTAGAACTATCTTGACATTATTTTTGCTTAATTATATTTGCCAGTGCATTTACTTAAATTTGCCTAATTATTTGACTGCACGTCTAAGACAAAAGTGCACACCTACAATGCATATCTAAAAGTTAGGCCCTAAGGTTTTGTGTCACAGACAGTATCTCTCTCCTTACACATCCTTTAACACAAAACCACACTGGTTGTGTCATGCCATACCTGTATTCATTCCAATTTGAATTAAGTGACATGTTCTGATTCTTGGCCATCGAAGCAAAAAATTAGCTTGCTCTCCCTGTTAAAGGTCAAATTACTTAAGAAGGTCTGGAAATAAAGAGAGAGAGAATGAGAGAGAGAATGAAAGGAAAATCATTTCTGCACCCATGCACAAATATTTGAAGCTGCTACAAAAAGATTCCAGCAGTGATGAGAATATGAAGAATGAGGTGAACTACTGATTCATCAAAGACATCTCAAATTCCAGGGGAAAAATAATTAATTCCTATGTTCTCTTTATTATTATTATTATTAGTTATTTAAATTATAGTTATATTTTAGTATATAAAAACAGTGAATAAAGAAGTGCTTGGTATTTACTTCCAACTTTTCTTTTTTAAAGTTAGCATATAAATATGTGACAAACTCAGTCATAGTTTAATAGACATGGCTTCCATATTTGTTTATTTAGCAGATAATCAATCCTTCTGAGCATAAACTCTTATCTCTCTTTCTCTCTCTCTCTCTCTTTCTTTCTCTCTCTCTGTCTTTCTCTCTCTTTCTCTCTCTCTGTCTCTCTCTCTCTCTCTGGAAAAGCCACAAGATAAGGGAGATGTGAAACTTTGAATTTGTGCGCGATTAGCAGATTAAATCTCTCCGTCACTCTGTTTACCTCCCCCATCAAATGCCCCTGTTTATCTTTGCAGGTCACAAGACTAAAAGCGGATTGTATTCTGCAAATTTAGTTTGTTGTCAAACTGGCACAGGAGAGTGATTTGTTCAAACAATCTTTTTTTTCTACCTGGTTACAGAGAAATGATAGCCAGCATTTTATTTTTTTTTATTTTTTTTTTGAGGGAGCACAAGTATCAAGTTTGGTTCACCTTGTGCCATAAGAGGATCCAGGCTCAGATTCTGATCTGATATATTTATTTACCTACCTATCTACCTACTAGGGCTGGGTATTGGCACAGATTTCACAATTTAAGCTTGTGATTTGTTTAGATTCCAATTCGATTTGATTCGATTCAATATGGATTATTTTGGATATATCAGGTACAGTACATGGAAAATTTTCTCAACTAATGAAAAAAATCTCTCAACTAATGCTGTAAACTATATATGGGAGTCATCTAGTAGGCTACTACATTACTAGCCTAAAATATTGAAGGTTAAAATTAACTGATTTGTATGCAAAGACTTAAATTACACTCAAGGAAGTCTTTATAATAATAAAGTTACTCCAATTACTCCAATTCGTTTTTTTATAAATATAAACATTTAAATGGTGGCTGTCATAAAAACTTGACAGATTTATTCAAACATGCATTAAATATTGAAGAACATAAAAAATTATAATGAATATGTAATATGCTGCATATATTTAGCAAAAGAGTTCATTTTTCTAGCTGACTAATGAGTTTATGGTCACTGAATATGTGTTTTCTGAGTTAAATGTGACGTTATGTGACATATTGTTTATAAGCTGTTTTATTGATGTCTTTCCGCGGTTGAAACACTGATTGAGCGATTACATGAGACAGGATACCGATTTCGGTAAGTTGCACTGTATATTTTAACATACCTTCAGATGTTCATTCATATTTAATTCACGCTGTAACTGGTATTAAAGCGGAGGAGACGATCAGTTCACGTATGCTTCGTTTTAACTCAGGAGCTACTGCGATCTGTCACGCCACATCAAACAAAACTGTTATTTTTTTTTTATTTCGTAATAATTCAAATTGACATAATTTGAATTCTGAGACTTTGTTTCATATAAAAGTAACAAAGCTTATTGCAATTTATTGGATGGGAGGCACGCTACAATGTTTCGTTCAATCATCAACTGAAAACAGGCTAGACTAATCGATTCTTGGGATTTAAGAATAGATATCGGTTCGTAAAATGTAAAAAAAATTTTTTTTTTACCTGTCTTATTTATTTATTTAGTTACTGTTCTTAATAGCCAATTATCACCATGCATTTTTTTTATTGTTAGAAAATAAATAAAATATTGAAAACACTTTTTGTGTTCTACAGGGTGAAATAAGAGTTTTGTGTTATATAAGGCTGGGTAAATGATGAGAACAACCAATGATCTGCTGAAGTTGCCATCGGACTGACCATTTTTAGACTCATTCCTGCCACAGAAATCATCTTTTATTCCGTCCCTTTCCCACACTTGAGCATTTCACTTAAGCCCATTTATTCGGGCGTATTTCTGTTTCCTGTGCAGGAACTCAGCCCCATATAATTGACCTCATTAAAAGACAGCGAGCGCATAATGAACGGCAATGCAAACAGCGGATCGGGCCTAGCTAAATAATTCAACAAACTGTCAGTCCCATGCGCCAAAGTGCTGTATGGCTTCACTTGAAGAGGTGTCGTAAGCGGCGCTGTCGAAACACGCTCTGTCTGCCGGTGATACCGACGCGAGATGCTTTGGAATCCAGAAGTCCGTTACCCCCCTGTTCCATCCGCCGCCCCTCCTGCCAACGCCACCGCCGCCGCCAAGCGCCCTCCCCCCCAATCAAACATCACGAGCCATCTTCCCACCTGTCACGGCTTAAGAGAGGGCCACTGCTTGCACTTCATTACCACTCTCTCACTTGGAGATTTCAAACAGATTTAAACTAATGAGGGAGCATTTAGAAACTCAGGGATGCCAATGTTGGAAGACGAAAGAGACCGGAGGGAGGGAGAGTTGCATAGACACACTCACTCTCACGCAGGGACTCTATACTCACGTATGCTCGCACATACACACACACACACAATCTCTGTGACTCTCTCTCTCACACACACAGCCCAGGATTGTCAGCGCAGGTGAACAAAGTGAATGGGAGATGTGGCTGACAATAAAGATTTCTTTTAACATCAGTGAGAGCAGGCTCTGGAGACAGGCAGCCAGGACAGATGCAGAAGACGGTGTTACTCTGAGGGCCATGGATGTTTCCCTGAGACCTGGAGATGCCAGCTCTAATGATGAGCCCAGGAAGTTGCAGGCAGGCAAGATGCCAGCCGCAAATCTATTATTTCATTCTGCTTTTTAAAAGAGGATCTTTAATAGACACCCTAAATTTCAGCGAGTGTCAAGGGCTGCTTAAAGTTTAATTCTCCCCCACTTCTTTCCCTATTAATAGGCCACACAGTAAGAAAACAACACATTATTTTTTAATATCATGAAAAACGAGAGCGGGAAAAAAGTCTGCTTTTGAATAACAGTCACAATACGTTTCAATGCAAGCGCCATCTGCCACTTTCCGCTGATCTGCAAATAGTTCCCTGGAAATGTGACACTAATTTACCTCAGGTTTCCACCTCACTGTATTGCCAGGCACTTTTTTTTATAGAAGGTGAGGAAGAGTTCTGAACCCAACAGAAGACTAGCTACAATATCTAATGAGACGGAATGAGGTGATTAAATGTGTAAGTTCAGGGACTTTCAAACGGCAACTTGGGATGGGGTCACGATTCTAGAGACTGGGCTTTTACCCTGGTTCATGTGACGGATACTGTTTTTCATGGCAATTAGGACAGGAAGACATTCTTAACAGTTGCATGATTGAAGCGTTTGATTTCTGTTTTACATAAGTGGACCTAACGCTGCAGTTGGGAGCAGACATCTCCATTCGCCTTCCAGCTCTCTTTTGCTTGGTCTGTGCCTTTCTCTGTATAATTAGTAATTAACACATTCTTTTGTGTAGGCCTCTTTTTATTTATGGCAGAGCGCTTGCCAAATCCTACATTCCTCCGCCAGGATCAGATTAATGGCAGAGTAGGAGGAACTCAGAGATCAGGCCAACCTCCAGTCAGTAGTGCTTACACTCCAGAACCGCACAGGACACCTGATAAAGAGTGTTTGTGACTTCTATTGAAATTATACCTGTGAATGAATCAGTGCATGAACTTGATTAGCAGACAGACACGCCAATTTGCGTGCATTGAAAAAGTTCTCACTGAGCTGCTTTGATGAAATCTTTTTTTTATGTAGAGATGCTAATTTATGCACAATTATCATACAAGGTATTTTATCTTTTTTTTTTTTTTATCATTTTGCATTAATAACAAGAGTTACCAAGTTGCTTATAGTTTCAGAGTTTAAAATTGGATTCTGTATAATCTGATTCAATCTGATTCAAATCTTTATGACATTATATCATGAAACTTGACCACACTGCATAACTAAAAGAAAAATTGTGTAAGTATGTTAATAATGTCCCTTTTAGCACCAAGTTTAACAAGACTATATATATGGGTCAGTGACGTGACGGGTAATTTTTTTTTGTCCAAAGGCCTTAATAATAATAAAAAACAAAGATATGACATCCAAAGTATGTAAGTCAGTACAACTAGATCTCTTTTATTGAATCCAAAAGGTTTTAATTATATTTTGCTACATATAAAGGTATTTTAAAGATGTTGAAGTGTCAAAAGGTCATTCGTTTTAACTGTGCAAAGGCCAATACAGCCATTTCATTTGTGATTAAAATATCTTAAAATGTAATGAATGTATATATTTTTTATTCTGGCATGATTTTATAACATCATATATTAACATAGTGCAAAATGGTATTAAAATTCTGTGTAGAAGTCTTTGCTTTATTATGAGAATGAATGTCCGGAAAAATGAATTTCATTGATGTCATTCGGAGTAACCAATATAAAGGGACCATTTTGGATCAAATCATGCGGTCAGTATCATGTGACAGGATGTGAGATCATTCAGACACCTGCAAAGGACCACATGGTCGTGAAGCAAAGTAGCTAACTCTCTTTTAACTATTTTTTAAAAATCATGTTTTCGTTTTCACTTGATCATACGCATGTCCCGAAACATCAGATCATTCGGTACAACCGCTGTAAAACATGGAAAATGTTGTAAAATTTTAAAAACTTGTACTAAATATAAAATGTCTGATTGTCCTTTTGTTAGCTAGCTAGCAAGCTAACTAGCTAGATATCAGCCTGTTAGCATTGTTTGAAAATATCGTCATTCGGTATAACCAAAATTGTCATTCGGTAAAACTGAAATTTTGGTTAAACCGAATGACTTTTTTTGGTGACAAATCTTGTCCATCTTGTAAAAAATGACAAAAGCAGTGTGAATTGATTATAAAAAAAAACAAACACATAATCTCATTATCACTTAATAAAATTTCAAAAATAATTACATTTCCATTATGTTTTTTTTTTTTTACTTTTATATATATATAATATATTATTATTATTGTTATTGTTGTTATTAACATACCTATAGTTATTTGCCTTTAGTTATGCAGTGTGGTCACACATTTTATGATATGATATGTCATAAAGGTCTATCTATCTATCTATCTATCTATCTATCTATCTATCTATCTATCTATCTATCTATCTATCTATCTATCTATCTATCTATCTATGTGTGTGTATATATACTGTGTGTATATATATATATATATATATATACTTCTACCTATAGAATACAGTAGGCCTACAAGTGCATTACTGCAAGTGCGTATATTGTTATGGAACATAAAATATGTGCATTTGCTTTAGAAGTGGCATCTTTTAATTCTGGGTTTGGGGTTAGTTTTGATTAATTGGTTCATTGATTGGCCTCATCATTTATTATCTTTTTTAAAGAAACATGTTCTGGTTTTTTTTTTTCTGNGCTGTAAAATGCAATAATAATAATAATAATAAATAAATAAAATAAGTTGAAGTATATATACATATTTATTTATTTATTTATTTAACTACTTTTATATAAATACATATTTATTACTTTTAAGGAACAAAAGAGAATTTAGCGAGAGGGGAAACATATTCTTTTCTCACTGCAGCCGCGAGAGGATGATGACATGTTCATAAATTTTACCATCATGTTATTTTAAGCGTTGTTAAATCTCACTAACGTAGCTCATCTTCCAAACGTGTACCTTTTATGGCAGTTTGAGTCAGTCACAGATGCCAAATGCATCACAAAACCACGCAGAGCAGGTGCGGCAGTAGCAAACGCTTTACAAACGGACTAATTCACTCATAACATAACATGAGCTAATCCTCTTCTTCCTTCTCTGCCTCATCTTTCCCTCCACAAAAAACGAGCAGGAAATAATGCCACGGTAAACAAACAAAAAAAAAAGCATATTTGTGTTTTACCGCAAATTACAGCCAAATCTAATCTAGGTACGCCCACACCTGGAAAGTAGCAGTTAAATGTCTTTTTTTTCCTTCTTTTTTTTTTTGCTAACACTTTTAAAAAAACTCCTTTTAGTTTTTCTAACAGCTGTTGTCTGGCCTTCAGATCTTTATGATTTTTTCATCACATCTTTGTTTAATACACTCAGTTGTCATTTGATGCCGCACTTTCATTGTTCCCCTTGACCCTTTATTTAATTAGCTGCATTTAATGTTCTTTAAAAAGTGCCAATGGAGACGCAAGATAAATCTGATAATTTTCTCACTCCCGAGAACCGTCTCGTTGCGTGCGCAGTGCAGTGGGGGTGCGTTCACACGGCTCTAAATGCCAGGCGGCTGCAGAACAGCTGAAGTCGAGAACGATGGCCTGGAAAACAGGATGCTAGCCTGCAGAGAAACGGGGGTATGGCGGACGAGCCGTGATTATCGCAGTCGTTAATGTTGTCACCTTTGAAAAACACCTCTCGTTGGTGGTGGGTAACAAATACAGGTGTTTAATTTTGAAATTAAGCCAGTGTGAAAGTTCATAAGTGTGCTAATAGGGGTCTGCTAAGAGGAGAAAATGAGACTTGGGCATTTTAGAGAGTTCGGAGAAACATAGTCTTGTTAAACCTGGTGCTATAAGGGACATTATTAACATACCTACACAATTTGCCTTTAGTTATGCAGCGTGGTCACACGTTTTATGATATGATATGTCATAAAGATCTGTGCGCACTGTGTTGGCCTAAGACCATCTGCATCAAAAAGGGCATCCTTAAATGAACTTATGGATACACGCAAACATGCATGTGTGCACATGTACTATCACTGGCACATCTGAACAAACTTTCGATTAGGATTTATTGTATGGAAGACTGCACCTTAGTGGTGTGTTTTGTGTGTGAGAGTTAGTCCTGGAGGAGATGGTGCTCTTAAACCCTGGGAGGTCCGTGGACCCGGCGTGTTTGTGGGGTGAGGAGAACAGGGCTGTCATTGCTCCAGATTTATGTTGTTCAATAAGGATCCTGAAACTCTGAGGCAAGTTAAGTCAGTACATAATTAAAACCTTGCTGTGGAATCTCTCTGATGTCGAAGCAGGAGCTGTTCGCCGCAGTGTCAGAAGGAGCTGTGCGCACATTGTATGCCACACACACTCACACACACTTTGGGGGGAGGGAAAGGTAGTGAGAAGGCACTTTCCACGAACAGGTTACAAAATAAGGACTAAAAAGATTTTTTTTTTTTTTAAATGGTGCCTACTCTTGAGCAACCCTGAGGAACTAAATATATATATTGCAAAAATTCCAAGCCTCATATTAAAAAGAATTAAAAATTACACCATGAACATTTCATACATTAATACAGTTTATTCACTATAGTTAAAAAAAATGGTAATAAAATATGACAAGATCTCAGAGTTAAACTGTGTCAGAAAAAATTAATCCTAATTATGTCAAATAACACTTAAGCAAAACATGGTCAGGTCAAAGTGTCTGAAACATTTTTTGGTTCCAAATTTTTATTAATTTTACTGGTAGTCCACTGTATGAAGAATTTTTGGGTATAAAATGTCACAGTTTGATTTATTTTGCTATCCTCACTTACATAAATGAACTATAGTGCCCTGCACCCACTATTAAAAATATATAAAAAATGTCTGAATAATTTTTGGTTTGTGTATATATATATATATAGGAATTTTTGCAATACAATTTGTAACTGCAAAATCTGATTTGTAACTTTCAAAATGGAAAGACAAAATAGATCAAATTTAAAGTAAATAAATGAATGATTATTAATTATCAGACCACCATAAATATTATTAATTATGATATTTTTATATTTATTAATTAGAATTTTTATTATGAAATATC
>RJVU01059333.1:695262-724874 GCA_003731715.1 Anabarilius grahami | reverse complement strand
CACACACACACACACACACACACACACACACACACACACACACACACACACACACACACGTTGTGACTGTTCATAATTCATCATTCCTTCATGCTGCAATGTCACTCTAAATGGTCTCCCATGGGAAACCCTTTATGAAATCAAAATTAGAGTTTGTGGCTTTTAGTCCATGCGTGCTAGCTTACAGGCCATCTCTAGTGTACTCCTAAATGCTTACAAAATTCACTTTTAGCAAAAATTGTATAGCAAAAAATTATTTTCAGTGGCTATGAGAATGTATTTGTACAGCATACTCATTTGTAATTAGTTTGCAGTCTATATTGATGCAATAAAAAGACTGTGTACTGCACAATAATGGCAAAAAAATGTCTTTTTATTGAGTTATCCTTGCAGGCCTTAGTAAAAATAATCATACCACTGCACCAATTAAATTACTTTTATAAACTCATTCTTTCAAAGTACGACCAGTGTAGTCCAATTCATGAATAAATGACACTTATGAACCAGTTCTTTTTGTGTGTCAAAACATAGCCATGTACGTTATGACCAGTGCAACCAGATTTCCAAAGCGAATAACTCTTATGAACCTTATGTTTTTAAAATGAATGATTAAAAAAAAAGAACTTAAGCTTATAGTATTTGCAGTAAAACATTTGGGTAACACTTTAGTATAGGGAACACATATAAACTATTAACTACGACTTTTCCCTCAATAAACTCCTAATTTACTGCTCATTAATAGTTAGTAAGGTTAAGGTAGTTGTTAAATTTAGGTATTGGGTAGGATTAAGAATGTAGAATAAGGTAATGCAGAATAAGGCATTAATATATGCTTAATAAGTACTAATAAATAGCCAGTATTCTAGTAATATTCATGCTAATAAGCAACTAGTTAAAAGACCCTAAAATAAAGTGTTACCAAAGTTTTATATATATATATATAGGCTATAAATATATAAGCAAAATTATAACAGCCACATTTACATACATATAATAGCGATTTTTCGATTCGTTCTTTAAGATGGAAGCTGGTTGAGCTGGTTCACAGTATCAAACTAGGGGCGTTTTCACACCTGTAGATCGATTGCATTGTTCCGAAACAGAGACGTAATTTGTTACAATGTTGCATTTTCTTCTTGGTTTGGTTTGTTTTCACAAGGCAATATTTCAAAGTATTTCAAAACATTTACCAAAATGTGTTTATGCAAGTCACATGCGTGTACAACTTTCCCCTTATTGGTCAGAGTTTGCTCTGCGTCATCCATTAAAATGATTGACAAGTTCGGTTCATGAGCATATCGTGGCTTGTTTAGTACCTACTGTCGAGACACAATCAAACACTATAAGAATGTAGCCAATGTTAAATTATATACTACATACGTACTAATTCAAGCACGATCTCTCTGTGTCTCCCAGCGCTGTCTAATAGACTAACTGTTTTGAGACACATGCAAACACTATATGAATGTTATATTGCAACTAGAGCAGGAATCAAGGCTTCGTCGGGACAGCGTTATTGCACGGAGAAGCGTGATTACACAGCGTTTTAAGATAAAGAGGCCCTCTTTGGTTTTTAACTGCAGTAACTAATGTGCTCACTCACAGAATCAAACACTGCTGCATTGTATATTGCACGTTTCCAACTGTGAAATATGATATTGTTTGGTTCTTTGGTCTGTTAGGTTGGATTGCTTTCACACCACAAGCAAACCGCCCCAGAGTTCGTTTGCAATCGGGCCGAGACCACCTCATTCAGGTGATTTTGGAGCGATTTTATTTTTGGTGCAGGTCCAAGCGCGATTGCCGTGTTCACATAGGCCTAAACGAACCGAGCCAAGGGAGAAAACGCACCAGGTTCCGAAACAAACGAAACACCCTAAATCCAACTTTAGTTCCAGGCACAAGACACACATCCAAAGTTGCACGCACGCTCCTTGCACAGCACTGAATGAGCCAATAAGCATGTTTAGACCTGGCCAGTCATTAACATGTCCAGAAATTAATTCATCAAACCTACAGGCAGAGTTGGAAGTCACTTTTTGGCAATGTCCAACTCAAAAAAAGAACCAAATGAGACGGTTCTAACTATTAAAGTTATAACTGTTGTGGTTAATTCTGGGACTAGATATCTCAACACTGGTAACACAACAGCAAATATAACACAATTCTTAACCTTTAACTAACAAAGAACATACCTGCATACCTGTTTTATATAACTTCCACAAAAGTATTTGGACCAAAATCTGGTCAGAATGCACTACAACATGTTTTAATTTTGGGTAACTTTGAATGGCCATCAGGAGCAAAAGATGCTATGGCATCTACTAGTAGGCCAATCTACTAGTAGTATTACGGCCTAGTTCTTGGGGTATAGTGAAAACGCTCTAAATGGCATAATGTGGTAGTGGAATCCCAAAAAAGAATCACTCCACAGACTCGACTGAACGGTTGTACACCCCATCATTGGACAACTTATTAGAAGTCAAAGACAGTGCGCAACAAAACAAATACAAGTTACGCAGGTCGTAACAAGTAGGCTAACCATTTACCCTTTGGTCTTCTCAATGAGCCTAATAGCCTATTGGTTTCCTGTTTGACAGGAAGTAAGTCAAGAAGATACATAGTATTTTAGTGCAGTTCAGAAAGATCAATCATTAAAGAAAACTATCTCCATGGCTTCTTTCTCTATTTAATATGGGGAAGATTTATGTTGTTGTTGTGTGGCATTCTTTTTGGTGAGGGATCAGATGATTGCGGCTCACTGTGAGTCTGAAGTTGGGTTTGCGTGGGCCTGTCATGGCAAGAACAGACCTCTGAGGTCTTTGGCAAGGGGCCCAGGCTGAGAGAGGGCCACTCGAGGGGGGGCCGATGGTGGACGGGGAGTGGGCTGAGCACAGACAGAGCTGCAGGGCAGGTGTTAAAATAAGCACCCTGGATCTTTTGGTGCTGATCCCTGTAAAAACAAGCCCCGTCTGCCAGGCTGCAGTCAACCCAACAAGGTGCTAACACATGGACTGGTTGCTGTGAGACAGCATTCGCTGTTTACAGGATCTCTGCTCCTCAAACTGCTCAAATCCAACGGTTTATTCTCTGCTTTTGTGGAGTCGCTGTCCATGCTTGTACCTCAGATTCCAGCATGATTGTCTTGTTCTGTTTTTGACAGACAACAGGAAGTTGTCAGAAGATACGCTAAAGGTGAAAGCATGAGTTGTCAGAGAGGTCTTCAAGGTCAAAGTCAACTTTGCAGGGAATTTATTATGCATGCAGGAATGAAACGCAATCTCTGAGGGTGTTTTGAGTCTACAGAATCTGGGTTCATGCTTTACAGGTAGTATGCTGAAGAGAAACCTGTAGCGAAAACATGCATGGGCATCAGTTTTTTTAGTTTTATTTATTTACTATTATAGTATTTGGAAACTGGGATAGGCTCCAGCCCTATGACTTAGAAGGTCGGACAAGGAATAAAGAGAGAGAGATTATAGTATCTATTAATATTTTGAATTCGCTTTTAATTTTCATATTTTCATATTCATTTTAAAGGCACAATATGTAATTTTCGCCACTAGAGGTCCTTATTCAAAACAAAGGCGTAGCTTAATGAAGCCGTGAATGAGCGTGGAATCATGGGAGTCGTCATCTTCACCTCCACAGCCGATGGAAAGCAGTCCAACGGACTTGGGCAGAAATCATGTTAATGGGTGAGCTAATGTATTAAAGTTTTATTAACGTTACGGTGGTATAAAGCAGGGCGGGGCCGAGAGTCCAGCAGATCTTTTATTATGCTTATGCTGCAGTTGGCCGCTTCTGTCCATTGCGTATGTGACGTAACGCAGCGCCGTTTTACATGGTTAAAACAATCATACTAAATACATTTGAGTGTGTTGAAAGTTATTTTATAACTTTACTCTGTGTGTTCGCTCAGTGGCTGGTATGAGACACAAAAATGTAAACATTGAGCCTCCCAGGCACCATCAAAACATTGAGTGTGGTCCGCTAAGATCTGTCAGTCTTTCCAGCTCAACCTATAGCAAGAGTTTGGAGCAAGAGTTAGCTGGTGAGGGATCATTTCTGACACGCTACATGAAATTCAGTTTTGGTTATAGAAGTGCAAGCCAAACTTATTGCATTTAGACCTTCAAAGATGAAACAGGTAGTGAACACGTCAAAGGCCCTGTTATAAGAAGCGTTTTTGTCTATTGGGTCACAAGTGGACGAGCTAAATATAGGTGTAAACAGGGTCTAAAATGTTTTGAGCTTGTCCACTTTCGACCACTTCCAGAAGTAGTCGAAAACGCTCATGTGGTTGAATGTGTTCGAACAACCATAAAAGACCGCCTACTCTCCACCTACTGACCTAAAACATAATGGGAAGTGCACTAGACAGACGGGATTTAAAGTTTGTCGACTGAAGAGCCAAGTTTGGTTTGAAGATGAAAAATGTACCAAGCATAATGTTCTCTCACCATTCCTGAATTCTAACACACACTCACTGCGTTCGGTGTGGTCTTGGAGCTGTCAGAGCAAAAACAAAAGCCTCTACTCTCCGTATGTTTTCAATCATCTCCTTTCGTGTTCATATGTAAATTGCGCTAGCTTATTCCTTCCATTAGATCGAAAGATCTGAAAAAACAAACAAACATACATTTACCTGCAGATTCACTCCGCTCGAAGAAATCAGAACAGAAGTGGTCGAAAGTGGACAAAAGAGACCTATTAAAACACCATGTGAAAATGGGTATGTGTCTCCCTCTTCTACTTGTGATCCGATTGAACAAAACACATAGTAATACCAGGTGTAAACAGGGCCAAAGCGAACAGGGCATTGGGATGCAGTGGACGCGTCAATAAAGCATCATCATTCACCCCCTAAGAAAGACTGTCCAGTATAGACGCCTTCAAAAAAAGATGCAGATATGTTCGACGGATTTATTATAAAGGAGATGCTTACATTTGCTTTAGTGTTAGCTTACTCAATTGTTTACTCGTGACACATAGCAACACTTCTAAATGTCTTCCTAATTTGTTTTAAAAGTAGCACATTATTACCTGTTGAGACATGCCTTTACAAGCACCTGTAAGAGCTGTGCTTGTAATGATTCAGTTGGGGAAGGCACAATGCGTGAAAGAGGCATTTGCAAGGTTTGGAAATATGCTCTATTTTCTAATTCTGCTTGGTGCCACTAGTGTCACAGAAACGCCTTCACCTTTAAGGTTTTCTTCTAATACTTTATTTTATTTCAGCTTTATTGCAGTTACAGAAAACTATTTTTAATTGTATTAGATTTAGTTAACAATAACAACACTGGTCATGGGAATCAAGGAATTCATGTTCCCACAGTAGCAAATGCTACACCGCTCTTTTTGATGTCTGTGCTAAGAGTATAATCAAAACACATTCACCTAAACTCTCTATCTCTTATATTTCCTTAAAAATAATCGACTTGTAGCTTGGCAAGCAACAGTGTCAAAGTAGCCACCATAGGAAACTATGAAACAGTTCTGTCACTTGAGCTGTGCTTTGTCCTGTATGTACAGTAGGTCAGTGCATGTGTATGTTTTAGTTTATGCTTTTAAAAACTCTGACGTCAGGCTCTTGTGATAAAGATTCTGTACGCATATTCCAGCTCATGATCATGGGGTCATGTTTAAACCTTTTTAGCACTGTTATGGCCCAGGCTAATCGGATGGCATAAAATATTCACGCTTAAAATCTCCTGGAGGCGTCTTATCTGTGCAGACTGATAATCATCTTAGCTGTGGACATTATGAGTTTAACTGTCTTACTTTGATTGTAACCTCTGAGGTGGCTGGTTATTCTGGAGCCCCAGCAGTTGAGAAGGGTCAGAGGTCCTGTAGATTAGGCCTCTGAAAAAGGCTTATGGATAAAGAAGAATGTAATTCACTTCACTGAAGTTTCTCTATTGTGGTGATGTGCCACTTGTATATACAGTTTCTCTTGAATTTAAATCGATTAAACTAAAAGGAGTGATGCTAGAGAGTCATTTGAACCTGTTGGAGCATTTTAATCATTTTGTTTTATAGTGCAATATTTTATATTATGGCACTGATGGTAACCCATCGTACTTTGCAGCTGTGCTCAAATCAGAATGAGTTTAATCTGATTTCCCACTTGGACTGTAAAAGTTTGTGATATGTTTTTAGGTGGGTATTAGTTGGTCGTATTTGCAGATTTTGCTGCAATATTGCATATTATGATGTATGCTACAGTTTGTTTTTTTAGATTTACTGTCCAAAAAAGTAGTGCTGGCTTGCCAAAGACATTTTTTTGTGGTTTGCATTGTGTTATGTTGTCATTTTGTTTTTTATTAAGTGGCTTTGTGGTACTTCCAATTCTTTTAAAAATGGTTATCTTGTTGAACTGTATTAAAGTCCCCTGTTGTGAATATCAAGTTTTTAATGTTGTTTATATGTCTGTCTGTTGTTTTTAACATGCTTTATGACAAACCATGTGCAAATTGCTGATTATTTTCTGTTTAAAACTGCAGTAAACCAAAGACAGTTTTGAACCCGCGGTTTGAAATCGCCATTGTTTATGACGTCACAAACTACTAACCAATCACGTCAACCTCCCTGTCTTCATTAGTCTTTAACAGTTCTGTCTAATAAATTATTTAAAATACAGAGTGCACTGATGGTTAAAGTGTTTGAAGTGTTAAAGTTTTTTTTATTTTGTTTCTTTGTGAAAAATACAGAATCAAGAAGTTTCTATCTAAAATATAAATGTTTATTTTACATCAAGTTTTATCATATTGATTCATTTTCTTTAAATTAAATATTGTGATACATTGACTTTATATCAGCCATCGGCCACCCTGCCTCTGTTCAAAATACATAAATAAATACAGCTATTCTTCTGTCAAATCGAATACAAGGCACCTCTATTGCTATATCGGAAATAATTCCTTAACAGTACAATCATTAATTTTTGTTACCAGAGATGTCCCTCACTTTCCTGTACTTGTACATTTTTGGTAGAGAGGAAGTCCTCTTCACAAAGCGCCATGTGTTCGTTTAGTAATTTTCCTCCTTATCTTTAAACAGGGGCCATATTTCCATGCTGAGGTCTCTGCTGCTGTAAAGAGTTTGGAAAGGCATTTATGGCCGTTATCACTTTGAAATGGCAAGGAAGTGACAAAATGACTGGGCAAACAAGAAACCATAATTAACCACAGAGGAGAGTGGCTCTGCATCCCATAAAGTGTTCGTACATTCGCTTGCACACACACACGAATGTACACAAATAACACACACAAGCATGCACAATCACAAAAGAGTAGGAAACCTTCACTGGCACAAGGTTTTAATACGAAGGAGCTATAATAGCGTCTGGAAAAATTAACTTTTAAATCCACTGCTTTTTATGTTTGCCCACATGCTCAACAGGCCTCTTACTTTTTTTTCTTTTCTTTTTTCTTTTTTTCTCTTTTTTTTACTGCCAGCTTGTTAAATGTCTTCTGGCAGGAGTGTGGCTCTGGACCCTGGCCACACTTCAGCTGCTCTTGAGCGGTCCGGTCCCTGGAGAGGCAGGACTGGGCCTGTGGCCCTGCACCATGTTAGGCTGGAATGACGGAGGAAGTGGCCATTACCTTCATCAGTCTCAATAGGAACAAATCATAAACACACTAACTCAAGCTGGCTGAAAGCACTATGGCATGCCGTTGATTTAAATGATTATTAAAAGAGTATTAAATCCTATAAAGAGCAGATTAAAATGGCCATTTATTGGGACGAAAAGGGCAGTTAAACGAGCAATGAAAAAAAAAAGAACTTTCACTGAAAATCTTGTCATCATTCTTTCGCACCCTAATTATTCATTATTTTAATATATATACCACCTACATATACCGTCAAAAGTTTTGGGGTAAGATCTTTCTGTTAATCAAATGGATACTTTTGTACAGCAAGGACACTAAATGGATCTAAAGTGACATGAAAGAAATGTATAATGAATTTATTTTACAAATAAATGTCCCCCCCCCCATTTCTATTCATCAGAGAATCCTGAAACAAGCAGCACAAATGTTTTCAACATTGATAATAAAAATAAATGTTGCTTCAGCAGCAAATCAGCATATTAGAATGATTTCCGAAGGATCATGTGACACTGAAGACTGGAATAATTCAGCTTTGCCATCACAGGAATAAATTACATTTTTAAATATATTATAATAGAAAACCGTCATTTTAAATGGAATAATATTTCACAATATTACTGCTTTTACTGTATTTTTGATCAAATAAATGCAACCTTGGTGAGTGCAAAAAAAAAAATTTATACCGATCCCAAACATTTGAACGAAAGTGTACGGTATTTTATATGTTACTTTATAATTTATATGTTATTTTACAAAAAAAATTATACTTTATTCAATTTGCATTTAATGCCATGCACTCGTCTAGTATCGTCAGCCCTATACATCAAACACATATCCCATGCATGCGCACATACACACACAGATGTCACAATAAACTCATCCAAGCTACCACCTTCATTGTGATTATGGTGAGAACATTGGCATGGGGCACAGCTAATAGCCATTTAGCTGATTCAAATGGGGAAATATTGGAAGAAAGTTGGTGGCGGAGTGCTTTCATGCAGACTGCCAGCACTAGCTGGAGAAGAGACTTGTTTCCATTTCCAGAATTAGTCTAAAATTATTCTAAATCATTCGGGAGGAGCGGAAGAACAACCCTCTTTAGTTTTTTTTGGATGCATTAACAATGTTTGCAATCACTTTGTTGGCTACATCAAAATGATAGGACTGCCAAAGATTAGCCATATAAATTGCTTAATTGATCCATTCACTTTTTAACTGATTCTTGATTAAGTGAAAAAGCCTCAAGCTTGACAAGAAACATACAGGAAGTGTATCGCTGCCATACTTCTGTTTACCTGGCTTTCTAAATGGGAAAGTCCCTATTGTTCACAAATTAAGCTAATAATAAAGCTAATAATAATCACTATATGCTATACTAGTTCACACAAAAATGAAAATTCTGTCATTATTTAATCACCCTCATGTCGTTCCAAACCCGTAAGACTTTTGTTCATCTTCAAAACACAAATGAAGATCTTTTTGATGAAATCTGAGAGTTTTCTGTCCCTCCATAGACAGCCACACAACTACCAATTTGATGCTTCAAAAAGTTCATAAAGAGATCCTAAAACTAATCCACATGAATTGAGCGGTTTAATCCAAATCTTCTGAAGAGACTCGATCGCTTTTTATGATGAACAGATTGAATTTAGGCTTTTATTCACATATAAACATTCATCAACGCACACATCAGTTGTGGTAAACAGAAGCATGTTTGCTTGACATGCGAGAACCAATGAGGTTTATTCTCGTGTGTTACGCGGTGTGTTTGAGCTTCTGGAAGAGGTTTGTTCTCACGCGTCAATCGGGTTCGGTTGAGCTTCTGTTTATGTTCACTGATCAATGTTTAAATGTGAATAAAATCCTAAATTCAATCTGTTCATCATATAAAGTGATCGAGTCTCTTCAGAAAATTTGGACTAAACCGCTCGATTCATATGGATCAATTCTGTGATCTCTATGAACTTTTTGAAGCGTTTCAGATTTAATCAAAAAGATTTTAATTCATCAATAAGATTTTAATAAAAGATTTTAAAAACCATTTAATCTGACAGTGAGATAGCATTAGCAGACATTTTTCTCCTCGTTTGCGGAGTCAGGGACAACCAGAGTATGTACCACAGGTAACAGGGAGAGGGAGAGGAAGAGGGCGGAGAGACAGAGGTGTTGGAGGTGCAGTTAGGGTGAGGAGAGACAGGGTAGCTAACCAGGAAGATGGCACAAGAGAGGTCGAGGAAAGAGTGGAAGCAATCTAAAGGAACCGGAGAGCTGTAACAGATGTTTGAAATGTTATTTATAAAGTTATTGTAACATTATTATAATCAGTTTGCACTGATTGAAAAACCTCAATACAACATAGGGACGATGCAAGCTGCCTCTAAAAACACCAACAAAAAAGAACAACAACATAGTGACGAAACGTGCTCTGTAGAGCAGTTTGTCCATTTAGGGCTACTGTAGAAACATGTCAGCTTCCATGTAAGGGGACCCGTGGTGTATGTAGATAGAAATGGCACATTCTGAGGTAATAAAAACATAACAGCTCATTATGTAGGGTCTTTATACACCACTGAAAACATGTTATGTATATTATACTGCATTTCTATCAATAGATCATCCTAAATATTACACACTGGACCTTTAATGACAGAATTTTCATTTTTGGGTGAACTTTCCCTTTAAGAGAATATATTCTGTATTTTTAGCATAAAAAAAAATACTTTTTTTTTTCTTTTATGATCCACTTTTCTCTTTGAGGACATTCCCAGGTGGAGGTTTTGATGGATTGTTGTTAAATGTGAAAGACAATTTTAGTTTGTAATGTTTTATTGGTTAAAGTCACCATGAAAGCAAAACTGAGTAATTGCAGTGTTTATTATAAATGATTTCTCCGTGCACATCATTATAATTTTTTTATTAATTTGCCCTCATAATCTTTAATCAAAACAACTTCCTCTTCCTTTTGTGGTGAAATCTCTTCTCTTCATTGATGACGTGTTCAGTGGCGCGAGGGCGGGACAACCTGTCACTCACATGAGATGAACAATCCAACAGTCCAATCAATTCCCCTTGGACAAAATCAAGTTTGAGAAATCTTGTTCGAGAAGCCGTTTCACTCAGATATACATCACAATAAGGAAGAAAAGACAATCGCAACTTCCTTTTTATGCTGACTTTAAAACATCTTGCTAGCTTGCCTTTTTTAAATTACAACACATTGTATCGCGTGAGAGGTAGAGATTGAGAGATATTTTGGTGGTAATATTGCATAGGCCTATCTGACACTAATGTAGCAAAAACAGACAAAGTAGTCGACTTTTTTTCTTCTGATACTAACAGATGCAAATACATGATTAGTTTATTTCCCAACATGCCACCCATGACACATACACCAAACCACCAGCAGCATGCGTAATGACCAGGTTCTTGATTCCCGCTTGTAAGGCATTCCACGCGGCACGCACTCAACAATAAACATCTCTCTGAATTCAGTCCAGGCAGAAATCCTTAATTGCGGTGCATGTTCAGAAGCGATCGTTAGCAATTTTCTCAAGATAATAAATAATCAAATCATGCAGTGCGGCATTTTCTTTCTCGCACTCAAGCAAATGTGAAAGTGTTCTCTTGGGATGTGACCTCCATACATGACAGCAGGGAAGATTCTGCATGGGCTTGTGTGGAGAAAGTTCCAGAAACTCTGAGCCGGTAGTGCGTGACATGCCCAGGCCTCCCACAGCCGAGCTGGGTCAGACTGGGCTCAGTCCCTCCCGCCCGACCCAACTACTAAATTCCAGGGTGATAATGCTGCACTCTCCCTGGTCTGGAGCTCATTATCTCTGTGGCCTGCCAAGCCCGTCAGTACAGGATCCAGGGAGCAGAGTCTCAGAGCTGCATTTGTTGGTCGACCCATGAGTGTGGAGTCAGCAGATCTGCCTCCTCCTCTCAAGAAATCAGCAGGAGAAGTGGAACACACTGAGGGTAGCCAGATGCCATTTTGAAACTCTAAGTTTCAGAGGTGCTTCAAGGGAACGCAGAATGACTTGGTGGCGCAACGCCAGTCCACAACTGGTACTTGCGCCCTGTTTTTTTTGTGTTTTTCAAGTAGTTTCAGATAGTCCTGCTGTTTCATCCACAAGATGAACTACGGCCCTCAATTTTAGGGCTTGACTGTAATAAATCTTGTGTTGGACGTACACTCGTGAATTCTCAAAGAAAGTACAGTATAAACACAATAAATGCCAATTACTGACAGGTCTCATTTGATATAATAGGCATAAGCTATATATACAAACTTTTATGTTAGATGGCACTAATATACTCTAACAAACGATTACATGATGTGGCGTTTAATTAGTCTAATTAATCGCACATCAAATTTGTCTGAGAAATTACCCCCAAAAGATAATTTAAAGTCCTTATTGTGTTAAATGAGAAAAGCATAAAGGAAATAGTTTTAGAAGGAAATATTATATTTGATTCAACATAGAAATTAGAACACAAACTTTTAGGCTACAGCAGCCTTGAGGGTGTATAAATGATGACAATTTTCATTTTTGGGTGAAGTTGAACTATACCTTAATGGATTTTTATTAATATGGAATATGATATTATATATTATATAATATAAAAAAAACAACAAAAAAAACACTCTAAATAAGAAAATAAAACTGCCAGTAGGTGGTGGTAAATGTTTAAATGAGTAAGTCATTGAATCATTGATTCATTCGATTTGTTCAAACTGCTGGTTCATTCAGGAATGATGTAAATGGCTCTCTTTATGAATGAGCCATTGAATCATCGGTTCACCCGACTGTTTCGTTCAAAAAGCAAATTCATTCAGAAATACCGCTGTGTGTTGCTCGGAGACGCACAATTGTTCTGCTGTGGCTTTATATGTACGATTTTTATTAACAAAAACAGACAATATTGTGTCTAAAATATAACACAATATTGACTTTTATTTATTGAACTGTTGTATAACATCAGCATCACATTTGCACGTGTTATTTGGGACAAAAACAGCACTCGTGTGATATTGCGCTCATTACTGGTGTGATATTGCTTAACTATATCATATGATATAAATATGAGACAAAAACTCATACAGGGGCATTTTTGCCCTAATATCTTTAATTTTAGGGGCATATAACTGCATTCTACTCTAAAAAGTAATTCATGGGACATGAATTCATTGCAAACATTATTTTGTTGAGTTCTTTTGACATCATAATGTTGATCATTACATCAACTTAATATTGTCTGTAATTTAAACAAATGTCTGTGTTAATTGGCTTTTTTTTTTATAATAATTATAAAAAGTTGTAGTAACTTAATAAAATTGTCTTGATAACTTTGGAAATTAGGCAGTGGATTTCTAGTTCCCAGCATGCTTTGCATAGGATTAGATAAGGAGAATGTTAAAATTAAGTGTTAATTTATTTGTTTTTAGTGAAGGAAAAGACCTGTTAATGCTGTTATGTTTGACATTTAAAAGAGTTTCTGTAATGTTGAAGTTTTTGTGGTACCATTGTGCTGAAGAGTAGATACATGAAGTTAAACACTACATTGACTCTATAAGCAATGACTGCACTGATGCCAGTGACAAGTAATATCTTACTTGTTCATTAAATATACATGTTAAATAAGTTATGTTAGCATGTGCTGTGATAGCTGTAGATTTGAACTGATAAGATTAATTGGTTCCAGGGCTACAGCTCAGGTATTTGGAGCCACTTAATTTTTTTGTTTTTAAGTAACCTAATTTGAAGCATAAACTTTGTGTTTATGCTACAAATTATTAAGTTCCTTTAACTCAATGTAGCTTGTTGGTTGAATGTAATTTCACTCAAAGTTGTCATAACTCCAAAAACTAAAATTATGCAAACTGTTGCATTATTATTTTTATTTTTTTGTAGAGCCAACACATTATTTTTTATAGTGATAGGCTGATAGGTTGTTGCCCTGCATCATGTTCGCCACCAATCAACCGTATGAAATGTCAGATGGTCTGCATAGGTCTGTGCCGGGTGTTAAATGAGTTATTTTAACACATTATATTTTCCATAACTAATTAAATAAATTAACATGTTAATTCGACAACCCTAATATAAAGCATTTTTAAAAAGCATAAATAATTACTTTAAAAAAAAAAACAGCTCTACAATCTAAATCAATTAGGCATTAAAGCAATTTTACCATTTACATTTGTTCATTTAGCAGTCAGATTTATCCAAAGTGACTTACAAATGAGAATTCATTTTACAAATATGAATAAAATATAAACGGAACTTTTATAATTTCCATGGAGATGTCACAGTGTTCATTAGCCTGTTGTGTACATTTCAGTTTGTTTGTTTTTTTAAACGGCTAGTGCTAAGTTTTCCATAGCACATCATTAGATCAGATAATCTGTCAAGGCCGTGACTCCTGCAATACTTTGAGCACGTCTGCATTGTTGGTACAAACCCCATGGCGTCTGCATTGTCAGGACACACATTTGATTGAATCCCACTGGAAACAGCACTTTCTTTTGTTGGAAAGGGAAGGTCAGGGTCCAGTGTTCAGTAAAGCACTGTCCCTCCGAGCCCTTATCTGTGTCTATCAATGTCCACTGTCAATGTCTTCCTCCAGAGCTTCATCCCCCAGCAACGCTAAACGTCCACCACCTGGTACACAAGCAGCCACAACCCCTCTAAAATATAACCTGAAACTAAATGGTGCTAAACAAATAGCCCTCTGCCTATGAGTTGACTTTGGTCTGGTCACTACTAACCATCAGCACAATCCACTACAGTCTTTTTTTGGTTTGTCTGTTTGACAGCGAGGGCATATCGGCAACAAAAGTCATTGAGTGTACTCTTGCAAGTTTAGATATTAACTCTGACAGTGACATAGTGAATGTAAAGAATTTATTGATGCATACCCATTACTGACAGGACTCATTTGATACATTGACATATAGGCATTTGTCACTTAATTAAGAAAAAATGAAGTCATTTTTAAAAAGCAATTAAAGTTAATATATACATACACTACAGCTCAAAAGTTTGGGGTCAGTAAGATTTATTTTTTTCAAAGAAGTCTCTTACACCGTGTCTACACCGGACGCAAGCGGCGTGACGCGACGCGCCAAAAGACAATAGAACCCATTATAATCAGACATGGTCTTATGCTCACCAAGGCTGCATTTATTTGATCAAAAATACAGTAAAAAAAAAAGTAATATTGTGAAATATTATTGCAATTCAAAATACATTTCTTTCTATTTGAATATAATTTATTCCTGCGATGGCAAAGCTGAATTTTTAGCATTATTACCCCAGTCTTCAGTGTCACATGATCCTTCAGAAATCATTCTAATATGCTGCTCAAGAAACATTTGTTATCATTATCAATGTTGAAAACAGTTGTGCTGCTCAATTGTGAAAACCATGATACATTTTTTCTAGGATTCTTTGATGAATATTAAGTTTTAACAATATAAATGTATTTGCTGTCACGTTTGATCAATTTAATGCAACTTTGCTGAAGAAAAGTATTAATTTCTTTCACTCTAAAAATAGCTGTAAAAAAACGAAACAAATGTACACAAAATACCATTTTCCATTGAAACAGTAATATATCGTAAAAACAATGCACTCTGGGTAATTTTATGTGTCTTTCGGGAAAGTAACCGGGTACTTTCTTGATAAATATTGCCCAGAATGCATTTTTATAACAGTATATTACACTCTAAAAAATGCTGGGTTAAAAACAACTCAAGTTGGGTTAAATATGGACAAACCCAGCAGTTGGGTTAAAGGTGGTACAGAGGATCTTTTCGTCGACTGAGTTTTTGAAATGAGCGCATGCGTAAGAACAACCCCCCTCCATTTCGAGTTAAACCCTCCCAAAACTCGTGCACGAGTATTGGAACACGAGTGTTTACCACCGGCATTCGCTGTGTTATTAAGCCAGGCACACATTTAACGACTAGCTAAAACATTCTAAGACTATGCTCAACATACAGCGATTGTTTCCTGCTCCTGAAGCAGATTTATATACTTTCACATGGAATTTGAACACCGACTGTAATCGCAGACTGAACGCAACTGGCTCTGACTGGACGCGTTTGAGCGCGATCAGTCATAAGTATCAATTTACATTCATAATCAGCCTTACAACTTAAAGCCGCGCACACACTTCGTGGATTCATTATGTCGGACTCACCATAGGTAACTCATAATCTGCAGTTGTTACTCCTGTCTCCTGACAAAAACACTGCATGCGGCGCCTGTGGAGTGTGGAAAGTTACTGAAGCGCGCAGCCGCGCGTCTCTCACAAGGAACGTCATGGCAGTGATTGACAAGCCAGAGGGCCAATCGTTTACGCGATGATCACGTAAACGATTGGCTGATGTTTTTAAGGCCCTACCTCGTGCACAGATGATGTATATTAATATTATTCCTTTCAGTGCACCTAATAAATAGTCTTTTATCAGTTAGTAAAGACAGTTTCAAGTAATATTGCAAAAATGTATACAACAAAACATCCTCTTTAGCACCTTTAAATGTTTGCCCAACCTTCTGGAAAGTTTTATTTAAATCAACTGTTGTTTAAAAATTAATATTATCTTGCTTAAAATGAACTTAATGTTGGAAATGAACATTTATTAATAGGTTTAATAAATAATAATTAAACAATAAACATTTATTAAATTGCTTATTCATAAATGTTCACCTTTTGATTATCATTGTTGCCTCTAGTAATTATGCGTCTGATTTAACCACTGGGTTAAAAAACATAACTGCTGGGTTTGTCCATATTTAACCCAACTTGGGATGTTTTTAACCCAGCATTTTCTAGAGTGTACTGTTTCAATGGAAAACTGTATTTTACTGTGTGAATCTGTTTAGTTTTTTTAGAGTGTCATCTTATATATTATATGAAATTGTATATGGATTATATATATCAATATATATATATATATATATTGTTTATATTTTTTCATTCAATATAGNNNTCTATACAAATATTTATAACAACAAAATACTATACTCTAAAAAATGCTGGGTTAAAAACAACCCAAGTTGGGTTGAAAATGGACAATCCCTGTGTTGTAAATGTTTATTAAATATATTAATGTTAATTTGTTAATAATGTTAATTTTAATTTTTACAATGTTAATTTCCAACATATTTTGGGTTCATTATAAGCAAGCAATACAGTCATTTTTAAACAATAATTGAGTTAAATAAAACTACCCAGCAGTTTGGGCAAACATTTAACCCAACTGCTGGGTTAAAACAACCCAGTCGCTTGGTCTGTCTATTTTCAACCCATCATTTTTTGGAGTGTACATATAACATATAGTATGTGCATTAGTGTTGTCAAAAGTACTGACTGCGATATCAAGTCAGTACTGAAATTTAAAAAATGTGACGCTTTGAGTGCTGTTGAGCGGTTTCGTAAACGCCTCTGATTGGAGCATCAGATATGTCTGTGATTGGTTACAATGATCAACGCACGGGAGCATTTGAAAGCACATGGAAGTGTTTGAATTTGAAAGCGGGAACGTTCCCGTATGTATCTGTGTAAGCGTTCGGTGAAGAGCATCATTGATGTCTATTTACAAGATGTTTTTGAAGCGTTGATCATTGTAGCCAATCACAGTCATATCTGATGAGTGTGTGAACACAATAGCCAATCAGAGGTGTTTACGAATCTGTTCAACCATGCTCAAAGTGTCACATTTTTTAAATTTCTTTACTGACTTGGTATCGCGGTCAGTACTTTTGATAACACTAATATGCATATTCAAAGAATATATATATTGTGCAACATACGACATATGTGGATGTGTTAAAAAAATTCCATCTCCTCACAAACATCATCCCGATTAGTCTCGCCGAACCATCCGGCCCACTTTCGGATGAGAGAAAAACATCTCAGGTACCACTGATGGAAATCCGTGAGAGACGTGCACCGTTAGCTGCCATGCCATGCACATGCCTAACAGAGCCGCACACTGCTGGCACACAAGCTGATTATCTCCTTTTGAATATTCAAAATAAATTTCACTCTACGCTTTTTTGGCAACTGGCAGCGTGAGGAGAAAAGTGCTCGCTAATGAGAGGATAGTCAGTGAGAGGCTATAAATATTTTCACAGCTTATTTGGACATGCCTGCCCAGTGGATATGAAGGCAGTGCTTTGATGAGGTGAAGTAGTCTGTTTGAACAAGTCATTTGGCACCGTGTACACGCTGGTGCAGGGAACTCTAATTCTGCAGATCACACCTGTGGTGTGAAATGTTATGATGCACCTTCAAGTGGAATGACTAACAGACTCAAATTGACCCCAATTTAGGCTTAATTCTTGGATGGCAACAGCAAAGGTGCCATTTTAGACAGGGCTAATGGGCCATTTTAAAGCCACAGACCATAATTAAACCTGTTTTTATTAATTTTATGGCAATTATGTTTTTAAAAAAAACATATGTTAGAGCATTAAATGTTGTTCATTTAATCTCAGCTTGCCACAAACCCATGATTGGGGTTAGTGCATCAAAATATAGCCTTCCACTGAACTAGATACAAGGGCACCTCTTTGTTTCTCCGTTCCTGGCTAACTCTCTAATGAGCGTTTATATTACAGCTTGCAACAAATGTCATCTGAGTGGACAATACCACATGCTGAGACTACAGTGAGATGCAGAGAGCAGAAATTTACAACGATGACTTTGGTACGTGAAAATATACATGTAATTAGTTGGACCTCTGCGACATGGACGTTGTAACCTTTCTGCTGGACAAGCAAAAGCTACTTTGCATGCTGGGCTCTCACAGGCTGTCCAGACTAGCTGTTTTAGCCTAGTAATTAGTGACTGTGCTGTTGTCACAGACATGTATTACAGTCTAAAGAACAGGGAACGGTCTTTTTAGGAATGACACGTAGCCTATATATTGCTATTTTGGGTACAGCTGCAAGATTCAGTGTGTCCAAGACCATTTACTATGGAAGCATTTCACTGTGGATCAAACTAATTTGGTTGTATTAAAAAGATTTCACAAAAATGGAAAAAGTACTACACAAAAATACCATTGTTTTGGCCATCAAATATTATAATTTATATTTCATTTTAAGTCATTTATGGTCAGTGAGATTTTTTTTTTTTTTTTAAATAAATACATTTTATTCAGCATTAAACTGATCAAAAGTGACTGTAAGGTTGTGTAATGTAAAAATGTTTAATAATGTTACAAAAAAAATTCTATTTGAAATAAATTAATTTATCAATAAGATTGATTCTGTTTTCAACATAATAATTATAATATGAAGAAATGTTTCTTGAAGACCAAATCAGCATATTAAAAATTATGTCTGAAGGATCATGTGACCTGGAAGACCAGTGTTATTATATTTATAGCATATAGTTAATTTAATATATTTTGATTTTGGATTTTATTTTTATATTTTCTGTTTTCACTTTAATTTCAGTTGAAGTTTTAGCAATTTCGTTGTGTATATAATTTTTTTTAATGTCTATATAGTTTATATAAATCTGTATTTATTAGTTTATTTTAGTACTTCAAAATTAAATAAACAAAAATGTGAAATGTTGAAGTTTATATGTTTATATATATATATACACACACACATTTTTTGAGTATATATGATAATAATAATAATGATATAATTATTTTNTATGTAATATATGTAAATAAATATGTATATGTATGTATATATTAGTTTTAGCTAACAATAATAACCATTCTAGAGATTCATGGCTGCTGAAAATTCAGCTTTGTCATCACAGGAATGTGTCATTTTAAAATGTACATCTAATTTTCCGTTTTACTGTAAATCTAATTTTCACACAAAACCACCGATATAGGTAAATAATTCAGACTTTTTTACATAAACACCTTGAAGATTGATTCCACTTTGGCACCGATGACATTACGTGGACAACCAAGGCTAACTAAACATTTATCAGCCTCCATTTGCCCAGGGTAAAGCGACTAATGACCCAGCGATGTCATTTCATTTACTCAAAAATTAAAATATGGACAGAAAGCGTGGCACACACACTCACACATTTGCGCTTGCTCCCCCACATGGCAGAAAAGCACAAGCGCCCATTAATACAAGCCTCATTGTAATGCCACGACAGTTTCTTGGCTGCTGCTTCAGCATGCTTGACAGTCGTGGTCACCCCATACCAGACCTCACCTATACTCGGGGCGAAGATAAATCCTGTGTGATTGATTGGAGTAGCTTTATATTCATTCATTAGCCAAGGCCCTGTCAGACAAGCCCTGGCAGGTACCTTCATCCTAGTGTGGTCTCAGGCTCAGAATCCTGAGCTTATTAATGACATTTTAGACATTAATATTGCAGGGATTAGGGATATCCTATCTCCTTTGTTCCTCTGACAAACCTTATACAGTTTTTTTTTAAGACTCCGGCTCTCTCTCACTCTGCTTCTATCTCTTCGCGCCTTGCCCACGACCCCCCTTCGGGTTCTGTCCTTCCCACCGTTTCTCCTTTTGCCACTATTTTTGGTCCCTGTCATTTACTCTTTCTCCAACTGTCCTTTTCCTTCTCGCCTTTGAGGACAGGTCTAGTAATACGGTTTGAGCGGTGTGAAAAGGAACTATCGTCATGCACATTATTACACTTTTATCCTCGCCTCCACGGCAGCATTTCCGAGTTTCTCTCCCCTGTGCTCTTAATGCGCCGCAGATACCCGGGAGCAGATGAGCCCTTCCGCTGCGTCCAATCCGGTGACGGAAAAGGGTAGGAGGTGGATCTCCAGTGCCGCGCTGCTGACATATCCCAGATCAACGCAGGTCTTCCTCTTCCTCCCCGTTTCTCATTTTGCCCCGTACTGTCGGATAATGTCGCTACAAGATGGCATTTTGAGGCTCTCGGAGTCGAGATGTGTCGACGCTAGCTGTCTGATCCTGTGGCCAAATACAGGGGGAAAGACGGAAGGCCACCGAATGTGAGTGCGAAACAACCCGTAGGTCTGATGTTGACATTTCTCAAACTCGTAGGACTGGTGGTGTGACCGTATCCACTGCTCTGTTTATGCAAGATGGGGGCGCAAACCTGCCTCTGAAACACTCCGTGCCCATCACACACAATGCCAAATGTCGAGACAATGCACATCGCTTTACCTTTTTTACAGAATTGGACAGTTGAATGTTCTAATCTCAGTTTTTTCAACCTGTAAAAGGAGCCGTCTTGCCTTTGAAGCCTCAGTTTCTTCAGTCTTCCCTAAGAATTTGAGGGTTTTTTGTGTCTCAGAGGGTTTGGAAGTGAGTTTCTTACCCTAATAGTGAGTCTTTGAGTGCGTTCCAAGGAGCTAAGACCACATGTGACAACACTACGTCCCTCTTGAGGAAAGACAGGCCTGATGTAGCTGGCCCTCCTTATGGCGAGCACTTTGCCAATGGCGCGTTTATTAGCGTTAAAAACTCTTCAACTTCACAGCCAAAGATTAGTGGCTTTTTTCCAGGTATTCCTCCTTCTTGTCCATATGGAAACGCTTCGCTTCATCCCAGAATCCTCCCTCCTCCCGGCCGTATTCTCATATCCCTTTATAGATTACGGGCATGGCGACTTCAAAATGGCTTCAGATCCAAACGCTCACATTGTAGCTGGAATGTCTGGCTGTCTGTGGGTGTATGGTGGGTAGGCAGTGTCATGTGAGCTTTCCCCTGAACTCAGCAGGCACTCTTATATGTATGAGACTACTAGTAGAGGTGGAAATAAAGCGCTGTCCGTTAAACTGAGGGCCTATACAGTGTTTTGGCAGAGTATAGTACCAACGTTATCTACTGCAAACAAGTGTTGCATGTCTGTTTTGTTCTTTCTTTGTTTCTCTTTTTCTAGTTCCTGCTGCTGAAGAGACAAGTGGGTGTGTCCTTTGGGTAAAGAAGGACTGGGTGCTGCCAAGGAGAAAGTCTGTAATACCTGGAGAAAGATACACAAGGTATTTTCTGGACTCAGTGATGTTACATTAAAGGTGCAATATGTAATATTTTTGCTGTAAAATATCCACAAACCACTAGGCCAGTGTTATATATTTTGTTCACTTGAGTTCATACAATATCCCAAATTTTTCCAACTATTTGTAAATCGTGAGAAAATTACAATTTTAACCAAGGCTTCGGGACGTGTAAGGACTCGCCTGTCAATTGCGTCATACCCGCGTTACCCTCGGTTTCCGGTTTTATTTTGTAGAAATCATGGAAACACCAAATACGCTTTAATATATTACATGTTTTAATAGGCAAGGGAAGAACTGTTTGGTTACGTTTATAGACAGAAAACTTGTTGTTATATAGCTCAACACGTTTAGTCTTATTGTTTAAATAAAATTTTCTTGATTTTTTTGCGAGTACCATGCTTTACCATGCCTCAGAGAAAAACACTATTTTGTCAAGTAGCTAACATAGCATAATCAGATGCTGCTTTATTTTTAGTAAAAGTTATACAGCATTTTCTCCATCATACAATACGTTTTAAAATTAATTGCATGCCATTTATCAGCACAAGCTATCCAGCATTTAATATGATATTTTAAAGTCGATCTAGTTTACTGCAGTGTGCAACAAGTGTCTCACAGCAGCCACCGAGCGAACGTCCAGAGCAACGTTATAACATCATTTTCAACACTCTCAAATGTATCTAATATGATAAACAGAGCCGTGTTACCTCATACTCATGACCGGAAAAGCGGAAGCGGCGCCGGCGACTGTGGCATAATAAAAGTCTCCCTGCTCGCGGAGTGTGTTGCAATCGCTCCAGCGGCCTCGTTCAGCACCCACAACACTCGGTGCTGCTCTGCTTCATACTACAGAAACGTTAATAATCACATCCATGAACATGATTTCTTCCCGAGTCCTATCCCTATTCTTTTGCACCGGCTGTGAGGTGAAGACCACATGTCCCAAGATTCCGCGCTCAAACTTGCTGTCATCAAGCTACGCCTTTGTTTTGAATAGGCCTCTAGAGGCCTCTAGCGACCTCTAGCGGACAGAAATCGTACATATTGCACCTTTTAAATGAAAACGTTAGCTAAATGACAAAGTATTATTATTATAAATAAATAATCTATAGGGATTTTTAAAAAATCTATTAAAAAAAACATTACAAACTTTTATTTGAAGCAAAAAAAGACTATTTTAGAAAAAGACAAAGGTACAAGACTTTAAGATTTTGAAGATTATTTAACAGTAAAGACATTTATAATGTTACACATATTTATATTTCAAATAAATTCTATTAATCAAATAATCCTGAAATGTAATCCAATAATCCAAATGTATCATGGTTTCCACAAAAGTATTAAGCAGCACAACTGTTTTTGACATTGATAATATTAAGAAATGTTTCTTGAGATCCAAATCAACATATTAAAATGATTTTTTTTATAATATTTCACAATATTACTGATAATAAATTGAGCCTTGGTGAGCATTGAGAATTCTTTCAAAACATTAAAAAATCTTACCATCCCCAAACTTTTGAACAGTAGTGTATTGTTAAATTATTATATGATTATAAATATAGATATATAACATTAATTATAAATATGTACAGTGGGACAGTAAAGACAAAATTGGAAGCTGAAGCTCATGATTATGGTAATGAGGGTTACATTTCCGTCACTGGCTTGAGGTGTTTGGCCAATCACAATGCACTGGGTCAGCTGGCCAATCAGAGCACTCTGTGCTTTTCGGAAGGAGGGGCTTTGTATAAATCAGTGTGTTTCAGACAGAATAGGAGTGGAGTAGCTGCAATAACATACAGTATGTGAAAAATAATGCTTTTTTTAATCATGTTAACCTATTCTATTACACCCAGTAATCCAAATAATTAACTTTTAAAGTAGCATCTTATGACCACTTTAAGCCTCAACATTCTGTCCAATCACAGGGCTCTATATAGTACATTAAGTTAAATCACAACTCACTGTGACTACAATGAATAATTAATTTTATTACAGATTTAGAATATTTACATCAAGCTTTCAGAGCATATAATCATAACTCCATAAGGTTAGTGTCCAGATAATAAGGATTTAATTCCCAGATATGTAGGGGAGAAGCACTCTTCCTCGCCCCCTCTACTGGCAGCTCAGGTGCTGTACACTGTGCGTTGGATATATTTCCTCTGAAACCTCACTACACTGAGGAACATTAAATGAAGCCTCCTTCACTGAAGCTATAAAATGTCTCAAGGCCAACCCCAATAAATAACACACTTACCCTCACCTCAGGCTTATTAATTACCTGGGATGCGCTTTACCACAACCACCTTCGTGCTGACTAGCTAATGCTTCCCCTTTGACCAGGACTGGAGCCTCAAATGTCTCTATGGGGACAAGCTCTAATTAATCCTCTGTTACTGTTGTAATGGTGCCTTCCAGAGGGAGACCACAGCAAAGCTCAGAAATATTATTTCACTCGTACATTGTAAACAACAGTCCATCTCAGGGGAAGTGGAAGGGTTGGTGTTTGAGGGTTGAAGGGGTGAATGGGGCAAGACGTTGGGGAAATGCAACACTGACGCAGTTTTAGTCGCTTGCTACAAGCAAAACTGTATTGTTTAAGCTCTTGTAATAGCGCTGTCACAATAAGGTATAATTCTTAGAACGAATGGCAACCGAAAACAATCCCTATAATCTGCAGTTTGTTCTCTAAGAATGTTCAGATTTATGGAGACGCTTCTAAAATTCATAATGATGCTAGTTTGGTGGTAATTTACTTAAAATAGCATAGTTATAATATAAAGGTCCAGGTAGTCATATCCAATGTCCTCAATATGAGAGCAGAAGCAAATGATTCAGAAGAAACTTATTCTATTATTCGAGTCCACTTGAAAAGTAATGATCATATGAAATCCGGTACTGTGGAATGTTATTTGTATAAAGTTGTGGAATAAATATACACTCTTAAAAGTAAAGGTTCAAAAAGAGGTTTTTATGGCGATACCATATAAGCAGCATGTTTTGGTTCTCCAAATAACCTTTCATGATCAGTTCTTAAAATAACCTTTTTTTTTTTCTTAGTGTGAAGAACATTTTAAAAATCTAAAGAACCTTTTTCCACTATAAAGAACCTTTTGTGCAATGGAAAGGTTCCATGGATGTTAATAATTCTTCATGGAAGCATAGATGCCAATAAATAACCTTTACTTTTAAAAGTGTACATATAAACACACATAAAACCAAAGTTCAACTGCAAACATACTGTCCACATGACTGTACACCAGACCAACTTTTCAAGTTAATAAAAATAATAATTAGTAGTAGTAGTAGTAGTAGCAGCAGTTTTTATTTATTTTTAATAATAAAAATACAAATAAAAATGTAATAATGATTGTTATATTATCAATTTAACTTTTTTGTATAGCATTTTAAGTACTTTTTAAGGGCTTCACAAGNTTCACAAGATATAAAATTAAAAACAGCATTCATATATATACTGTGTGTATATATATATATATATATATGACCACCTACCAAAAACAGCACCAACTTGCCGAGGCATGGACTCTACCAAAGCCCTGAAGGTGTCCTCAGGAATCTGGCACCAAGACGTTAGCAGCAGATCCTTCAAGTCCTGTAGGTTGCGAGGTGAAGCACCGCTGATCAAACTTGTTGGTCCAGTACATCCCACAGATGCTCAATTGGATATAATCCGGGGAATTTGGAGGCCAGGGCAACACCTTGAACTCTTCATCCTGTTCCTCAAACCATTCCTGAACAATGTTTGCAGTGTGCAGGGTACATTATCTTGCTGAAAGAGGCCACTTCCACCAGGGAACACCATTGTCATGAAGGGCTGTACCTGGTCTGCAACAATGTTTAGGTACAGTAGGTGGCACATGTCAAATTTACGTCCACATGAATGGCCGGACCCATGGTTTCCCAGCAAAACATTGCCCAGAGAATCACACTCCCTCCACCTGCTTGTCGTCGTCCCACAGTGCATCAAGGGTGCCATCACTTCCCCAGGTTAATGGCACACACGCACATGGGCAACCACGTGATGTGAAAGAAAACAGGACTCATCGGACCCGGTGACCTTCTTTCACTGCTCCAAGGTCCAGTTCCAACGCTCACATGTCCATTGTAAGCGCTTTCGACGGAAGAGAGTGATCATCATAGGCACTCTGACTGGTCTGCGGCTACAGCCCCATACGCAGCAGAGTGTGATGCACTGTGTGTTGTGACACATTCCTCCCGTTACCATCATTAAAATCTTGTGTGACTTGTGCCACAGTAGACCTTCTGTTGGCACGGACCAGACGGGAAAGCCTTTGTTGCCCTTGTGCATCAACGAGCCTTGGGCGCCCAACACCCTGTTGCTGGTTTGTAGTTTGTCCCTCTTCAAACCACTGTTGATAAATTCTCACCAAGCCTTGTCGTTTCAGAGACACTCTGACCCAGTCATCTTGCCATAACAATATGGCCCTTGTAAACATGTTTAAATGTAATTTCTTCTGTTCATTATTTTTTAATGTTGTTTTTAATTTCATGTTTTGCGAAGTACTTTGTGCTTTACTGCTTAAAAGTGCTATGCAAAAAAGTTCAATTATTATTTATTTTTTGTTTTGTTCACGTCGATGAGGCAAACGCACCAGATTCAAAAGTTCAATGTGAAAACAGACCAGCGGATGTAGGGGAAAGAGGAAGAATCAAACTTCGGACCAAACAATAGAACGGAATAGAAGTGTGAATAGAGTAGCCAACGTGGTCAAGCTTTCTAACAAAGTATTTGAGTGACTTATCCTTTGAAAAGGATTCTGATTTCTCGTCTCTTTGGTTCAAGACTCAAATTGTCTTCTGGTTCCTTTGTGTGCAAGAGACAAAGGCAGAACATGGCAGCTCCTGTCTGTAATTTTCTGTCCATTAAGCACAACAATAGTGAATACGGCGAATACTCTCCGGTTCTGGCTCTCTGCTTCTCAGAGACCTTGGTGCTAGCCAACATCCAATAACAATCAACAGCTGTGTCTATGAACAAACGCCGTTCTCTGTCCTCTGAGCCCCAGAGGGAACGAATGCATCCATCCTGCCTCACCGACCTTCAGGAAGAATGGCTCTCTGAAAGAATTATACGTCGTATGCATTGACATCCATCCATACGCTTAAGAATATCAAGCCCTAAAATGGTCTCCAGTGGCTCGGCCAAGGCTACAACTGATAAACCATGTGCTGCGAAGACGATCCCCCTCTAAAATACTTTCCAGGTGCTTAAACAACACTTATTTAAAGTCGATAAAAGTGTGATCAGCAACTATAACAAATATAGAAGCAAATTATGTGATCTCGTACAGATCCAGTTATACAATGATCGATAAATCATTATAACACCAAATTCAGGAAATAAGGCTTATGATCACAAACGCAAGGTCGCTAGCAGGCTAAAGGAAGGAAAGATGTGCAAAGAGGGCCCATGGGAGCCCAGGAGAAGATTGTTGACCACAGCGCTGTGGCCGCCTGACAGGACTTGGGCATAAACAACACAAATTCAGACAGAGGAAAGGTGGCACGCAGACAGCAGCAGCTGTGGGTGGACAAAAAGCTGTGTTTAATCGTTTGACTGAGCACAACATACAGCCGTACTGCGGTCACACACACACTTTAAACCCCATAGACTCTCTCCAGCAAAGCCACACGCGGCCCAGCATCCCTCATTTCCCCCGTGGGTGCAGGACAGTGGCCCAGGATCACAGGAGGCCCCTGCAGCTGGAAGGCAGAAAGGCCGAGAGGAGAGAGACTGGAGTACTCCCTAGAGTAGAGGCTTTTGGGTATTATTTTGCTCTGGTGTGTTCAGCTTGGCCAGACTGTCTCATGTATAGCCTGAAGCGGCTCAGGGCAGGGGGGTTGTAGTCAAATGGGTCTCATGTTCTTTTGAGCATGAAAGATGAAAGAAAAAAAAGCCACATCTGTGGTGGCCATTTATCGATGAGACGTAAACAAGAAAAAGGGAGGGAGGGAGATGGAGAAACAATTATATTCATTCACTCTCAGTAGAAATGAGTAAAACTGTATGTCTGTGAATATTTTGCTGAAAGTTTAGCTTTTATGCTAATTCATTGCATTTTATTTTAGTTTAATTTATTAATATATAATAATATGATTAAATTAAATGTTTCTGAATGAAGTCTCATTCTCACCAAGGCTGCATTTATTTGATCAAATTTACAATTTAAAATGTCTATTTTAATATATTTTAAAAAGTAATTTATTTCTGTGATTTGCAAAGCTGTCACATGATCCTTCAGAATTCATTCTAATATACTAATATTCTTCTTTTTTTATATTTAAGTTAAATATAGCCTTAATATAAAATTATTAAATTTAACATAGCCCAATTCGATTTGCTCAGGAACAAGTAATAGATTAATAAGACCAAAGATTGCCTGTTTAATGTACCCAAAATGAATTATATCTCAAGTTTAACCACTATAAGAGGCCGCGGCAAATCCCCGAAGCACTGGCCGAGATGAAACTGTTCTCTGCGGGTACACGAGCACTGAACGGCCACTGACGGGCTGGAGCTCGCATCTCCGAAAACGTCTAAACAAATTGTAAAATAGGCGCTATGATTAAATATGAGTCACACATTTCAGGTCTAAACAACTACATTCTTGTCTAAAAAAAACTCTTAAAACTACATTCCGTTACAAAATAACAGTAGTATCTATAAAAATATGCTGGGTGCGCCCGTCCGCATTGACACTCTCTGTGAGAATGCTGAAAGCGGAGTGACTTAAATGGTGAAACGGTTCCCGTGGCGATACTGGTAGAATATCGCATGGCTGGAAAGACCTCTCAGCCAATCAGATTTGAGAACCAGAAACTGTTGTACAAAAGAAACCAATATATACATATATATATATATACATATATATTAATTAGTGCTGTCAGCGTTAACGTGTTAACATGTGATTGTTGTCCAGTTTAACGTGTTAAAAATATTTAACGCAATTACCGCAGCATCCGTTTTTTCTGTCATCCTTTGGCTAGCATTACAATATATGATCACGCTGCTTTTATTCATGCAAATGCTTTTAGAAAAAGAGAACATGCTGTCTGTGAATGTCCTGTCACACAAACAACACACAGAAGGACGCGCGCCAGTATCGTGCGTATGGACGGTGCGCCAGAAAAGAGTTCTGTCACGCTTAAACAATAACACACACAATAATGCCAAAATGTCTGTTTTGTCAAGGATCCTCATAAGAGCAGCATTGAATGAGTTAAATAAAGTCTTATAACGAAAGTAAAGAGTTGTGAGAAAGTGGGACGCGTGCGAGATCTGCGTCATGTGCAGCAGCTGCAGCTCTTAAAGTGACAGCAACCACTAATGCCTTCTGTCATTGAAGATAATGAAAGAACAAAATAACTTTTTTAAAGAACTTTTTTAGCTTTAATAATGATTAATCTATTTTTAATTTATAAATTAGGCTATAAATTATGCAGTGCAGACTGTTTGGTAACGTTATTCAATTTCTGTATTCTGTTAGACAGGTAGGAAGGCAGGGCACAGGTAAATATGACATTTATTATGGGTTTATGTGAGGATTGTTCTAAGTTCACTTAAATTAAAAGTTGTTATATTTTTGAAGCCTAATAAATGTAAAAAAAAACAATTGTAGCTTTCAATTACACTGTTGAATGGCTATTATTAATTTAAAAAATTTTTAAAAATCAATTTCATTGAGACATCAGTAGCTGTAGGCTTCATTCATGAAAAGATGACATTAAACATGTATTTAAATGTACTGTCTTTATGTTGTTTTAATTTGGAGATTATAATAATTAGAAAATATATTAAAAATGTATAAATACGTAACGTTTTTAATTTCGATTAATCATGATTAATCACAGAAAAAAATGTGTGATTAATCGAGTAATTTTTTTTATTGATTGACAGCACTATATATATATATATATATATATATGAACAACCATAAATAAAGGACT
>RJVU01059333.1:681921-695250 GCA_003731715.1 Anabarilius grahami | reverse complement strand
AAGTACTTGGAAATTGAAATTGAAATTGAGAGTAAGACAAAAAGAGAGATATAATTCCTTAAAAAGTGCACTGAATTTTCATTTCTCAATTTTCAATCTCTCTCTCTCTCTCTGCTTTTTTGTTTAATCTGGCACAGTTGTGTTCTAACCTGACAATTACACATTAAAACTTCACCTGTGGGTAGGATGGATCATCTCACCTCTGCTACGGAAACAAGTCCTAAAGTGTGAGAGTCAAATGGTGAGTGACAAGTTAGCCGCCTTTGCAGCCAAAGGTGTTAGCAAATTATGAGAGGGGCTGTAACAGTGGGCCAGCTCAATGTGCTAAGTGCACTCAAATGGACTCACTCACGGACTAATGATGAGACCACAAGCCTGGCTGACGGCTTGCCCAGGGGCCCCATTGTCTGTATGATATCACACCTATACCAAAGAAGCCAAGAGAAAACAATGGAGAACTATTATATATGACGAATGAAATGTTCATTTAAACATTATAACGGCAAATCAGAATCAAAGTCAGAGTAGACATTTTTAATTTGGTGCAAATGAAAAAATGAGGCTGTGAGGAATTCAAGTTCTGTTCTTAAAGGGAAAGTTAATCTCAAACTAATTATTATTATTGGCAATATTTTTTCAGTTGAATGCAAAAGAATTACACATGTCCACGGAGAAAATTGGCAGGATTTTTCAGGTGGTGCAATTTAAAGGATTAGTTCACCCAAAAATGAAATTTCTGTCATTTATTACTCACCTTCATGTCGTTCCAAACCCATAAGACCTTTGTTCATCAAATTAAGATATTTTTTGGAGACTGTCCTCTAAAAAAAAATGACACTATAGGTCGTTTTTCAAGCACCTTATTATACGACCTATATTTACGTTTTAAAGTCATGCGCCCTCTAGCTGGCGTACAAATAATGAGTGTCATGTTACATCTGTCGTCATGAAATGACGTATGACTGTCGTTACCAATTGGTAGAGCATATTGCAATGCTCTACCAATTGAGCTATGCGAAACCCGAAATATGACGCAGATAAAAAGGGAACAATTCATTCAAATTAAAGTGTCCTGTTGTCGATAGGGGCACAACTTTAGCAAACGCTCCTATGGGTCGTATTTCAGGGAAGTGACAAACGACATATAGGCGTATTGGTTGGAGAAAATGTTGATTTTTTTTTTATGAAATCGAAGAGTAAAAAAAAAAAAAATCTTTTTATCCCCAATAGAAAGCAACGTAATTACTATCATTCAAGGTTCAGGAAAGTACTAAAGACATCATTAAAATAGTCAACGTGACTACAGTGGTTCAACCTTAATGTTATAAAGCGACGAGAATACTTTTTGTGCGCAAAAACAAAACAAAAATAACTTCTTCTCTACCCTGTCAGACTCGTACGCAGTTGATGTAGTGAATGCTGTTCAGCGCTTCCTTGACATCAGAACGCCGACTCAGTATTCATCTGCCAGTAGCTCAAGTGGGAATCAACGCTTTTCTTTTTTACGCACAGCATCGAGTATGGCAGGTTCTTCGTCTGTAGCATCCCCGGTTCTGGCTAGTCCTGCTCCTTTCAGAGGTAAAATTTACAGCTTTGGTGTACATTGTTCTACAAATTAGTTTGTTCCATCTTTGTGTCAGATGTCACCTGTTGGCAACCTAAGTGTGTGTTTGTTTGTAATTGCAATTGTAATTGTAAGCTATTTAGGTTGTTTGCTGTTAGTAATTTAACCATAACAGGTTAACAAATTAAATTAATTGTACATGTGAAGTTGTAAAAGTTTAATATTAATCACCTTAACTTTTCAATTGAAGGTCTGTTTTCATTGCTGAGTGTATGAATGGAAAATTGAAGCCCAGCAGAACAGTAGTTGTCCAATTTATTGAGTTTGAGGCAACAGTCCCTGGCATTACGGCCAAAGTTCAAACTGCCCTAAACAGTGAAGAGCCGGGCAATGAAATTGTGGAGTCTGAAGGATCTAAAGGTATTTCACTGCTGTGTTTTTATGCAGAATGTTTTTTTACACTTAACAATTTAACGCTAATTGTTCAATAACACTGTGTTATGTTTTATTTATTTGACAGTTGAATGTTTATTTAAATGTTATGTACAGGTTCACAATACTGGAAGCAAAGTGCTTGAAAATTACTTGCCGTTTCAGAGGAGGAATTTCAGCATTTTCAACAAAGGAGCAAACGAAAGAGGCCTAGGTACAGTACAGACTTTTTCCCCCACAAGTACATTTTCTAATGATCAGAAATGGTTTAAAGGGATAGTTCACCCAAAAATAAAAATTAAACTTGGTAGCTACTCTGAAAGGTCTGACTGGTGATGAGTATGGGCCTTGTCTGGTAACGTTCCAAGAAAACGGAAGTCAAGCAACGATTACTTGCATGAGCTGGGTTGGAGGTGAAAATCGCCAGGGTCTCTGTGAATGTGTGTTGCGTAGAGAAAGAGGAGGGGTAGAGGTGAGATGACAGTCAAAACAGCAGATTTCACCTATTAAGGTCGCAGGTAGGAGGGCTGAAGGGTGCAATTGATATCATTGTCACCAGCTAATCATAGAAGAGATCAAATGACTCCTCAAGCTCCTGTCTAATTTGGACTTTCTTTCCCAATCCCAAGACATAAATATTCCATTTAACTCACTGTTGGAAGCTTTACATTCAGACAAAAACATAATGTGTGAGTGGCTGCTCAGTGTGGGGTGGATATTGTGAGACTCCAAGCATCTGTGCAGCACCCTCCACATTACACATGTAGAAACTCATATCGTTAAATTAAGCTCTTGGCTCAATTCCAGCACAAAGCAGTGAGAACAAAGAATTACGCTCGCCCGCTTGGAGAATAAAAGGCAGAGATCCAACCTGCACTGAAAGACTAAGGTGACCAGATTTCTGAAATGAAAACCAGGGACATTAGTAGTTCATATATGATTGAAACTTCCAATGTTGTTAAATATAAAAACAGTGAGGCAATTCTGGTTTTGTGAATTTTGACCATGGTAAATGTAGTACTGTGATCTAAAGGCACTATAAACTGTAAAGACTGTTCAGAGTCAACTGGGTCAAGTCTTTCTTGGGGTTCATTTCCCAAAAGCATCATTAGCCAACTATGGTTGCCATTTCCGTTGAACTTGGTAATGTTAATTCCGTTGGTAATGACGGAACTTGCAACCATAGTTGCTTTTGGGAAACGCACCCTTGGTTAGCATGACCTGTTAGCTCCTGCTGGTAGATGTTGTAACCACATCATCTGTTTCCAAAAAGTATCTTTCTCGCATGATGGCCAATAATCAGTATGTGTATCCTAAGTCACAGGAGATCCACACTCCAATCCAGAAGGGGGCACGCATGGTAATGCAATGCTGTTTGCTAACTGCCACAACAGGAAGATGAAGAACAGACGATCTGTATGCATAGATATGGTTACGTGTAATCTCTCAATCAGTGTTTCAACCGCAGAAAAAGCGTAAAGCAGCTTGAGAATAATATCTCACGTAGCATTACATTTACCTCAGGCAAGTCATTTAGTGTCCACAGCATGTCAGTTGACTAGATAAATGAACTCTAGAGGGGAGAATTTCACTAAATATATGCACTATATTAGCTTATATATTTATTATATTTACTTGTTAGTAATGTCTTAATTTTTTAATATGTTTAAATAAATTTGTAATGAAAACAAGTTATAACAGTAAACCTGTAAATGATTATATTTCAAAAATGAATTGGAGTACAAAAATAATTGGAAAGTAATTTTATAATTAGATTTAGAATCCATCCATCCATCACACATTTGGTGGAACGTTTCAGGAGGATAGTACCTCCTGGGAAAAGCCCATTCACCTCATGGAAAACAACAATATAAAAAACATATTGAAGTTATTTTGATATAATTTCACATGTGGTGCATGGCCTCTGTGGCATCATATTTGTGGTTTGATTGGGTGTTTCCTCCTCTGAGAGGTCTGGAGAGTGAGGTTTTGCTCTGGTCTGTGTTCGAGGCAGGCGTGAAGATGCCTCTATTGATGAGAACAGTAGCTCCAGGGGGCTCCTTTAATCTTTCCAGGCCATCCAATTAGTGTTTGTCCGATTAAAAGCTGCCCCCCATGTTTTTTTGTCAAAGGGGGGGCTGTATGCAGTCACCTGGGCCTGGCGGACAGCTGCCGATGATGAATTGTTCATTTGTTCTCTTGTAGCTGGGGAGGGCCCCCAGGCCATTACACAGCCCAGCATATGCACCGCAATTTTAAGCAGGAGCTAGAGCAGACCCATCTCAGATTCAGATCAGAGCCAGAGGTCAGCAGGGTCACTTCTCAAGCCATTTCAAGGAGGACGTTGGCTGCTGGGCTTTTAGCCTGGGAAACAGACAGGGAGGTGATAGCAGCTGAAATTATTGCAGATTAAGATCACAAGGGAGAACATGAATTGTATTACACACTGACACACGCACAGAGAGAACCTTGGTGTGATTTTACAGCAATGGAATAGAGAGGACACGGTGCTGTTATAAGGACATTGGTTGCATTTCTGCCTGTATGTGAGATTTAACTCTTCAGACAACAAAAGCTTTTGCATATTTACCATCTGAAGCACTGAGATGTCAGTCAAATCGTCCAGAATCATCTCTCTTATCCACTCAATTGATCATCCAGACAATTGATCTGACCTTTGGCCTCCTCTCTTACTCTGGTCAGTCAAGTCCAAGTTAGCACAAGCGGCCCTAGAGTGAAAGACCAGGATGATCATTAAGATGATTCTTCACAGGAATATAATATTTTGATATAATTCAATTTTGAATGTCTTATATAATTACTTGTTACAATGAAACTTGCAACTCATAAAGAACAAAATCATTAATCATTAGGACAGCCTAAATATAGTTCTATAGTACAATAATGATTGCATTTTTTTGTTAATTGAAATAAAGTTAGATAAATCTTAGACCTCAAAAATTAGAAATGTTGGCAAATAACTGAAATAAAATAAGTACTAAAATTACTAAAACAAATGTAAACAAAAATAAAAGCTAAATAGAAATTTATAAAAAAAAAAATCACAAAATTACTAAAACTAAAATTAAAACGGGAAATATAAAAATAAAAGCTAAATCAAAATATTAATAAATACTGCTATATAAATAATACTAAAATACCACTGTAGCACATGCAACACATGATTCACAACATGACATTTAAATGCTTTCAACTTGATGAAAATGAAAGTGAGAAATAATGTTGGGAAGGATGTTTATCCATCAGGATTTGATTGGTCTTAAGAATACAAATGGAAAGAAACATGTTATTGTTAATTTTATTTTATTTTCCTGCCCACATAGCCCGATTACGTCAATCCAAAGGTTAGATTACATTTTAATTAGAGATTATGACAACAGACGTGTTATTATTATTACAGTATGTGAACTGATGAATTTTGCACCAAGAACATTTATTGGGGTCACATATTTTCTGTAAAGGAATGCACGTGGCGTAATTAATATGACGACACAGAGTAGTGAGAGTAGTGAAAGAGTAAAGGAGAAAGCGAGAGAGAGGCTAATGTGAGAACTGCTAAATTTCCATACCTGATCTGTTCGTGCAGTTGTCAAGAGGTTAGGGTGAAGGCCAATCTAGCTAGAGAGGAGCATGGATTAAAGTCTTTGAGATATGGATCTCTAGGCTCTCTGACTCTGAGTACTGGGCTTAAGTATCATATCCGTGGACAGACAGATCGATACTCAGCCTTTCTTTTCCTCCTCCTTCAAGGAGATTTCAGTAGTTCTTTTATGGGGTTCTCCTCCCTGCCCTAATGACACAGAAGGAGCAGGATCATTTAGACTTCCCTTCGATCCCAGCACTCTTGATGGACTGCTACGAAGCTTCTTGCTCACATATGTCGTCAAGTATATACACCATTCTCTGTCTGCTGAAGAGTTGGGTGTATAGAGAAAATCTTCAATAATAAAGAGACAAAATAGCTGAAACCATAATGCAATATGGCAATTTTCGTACCTGTAATGGCTATGTCCATCATAGAAGCGAAGTCACACACAAAAAAGAATGTGAAAAATGATCAAAAGTCCTCAAGTAATCTTTTCCTAAAGACTCTTTTTGTCCAAAAGAGACAAAATGTAACTTTTTGTATCTTTGATGGCTTTGTATATCATAAAAACCAAGTTATAAGGAAAAGATGGATGTGAAAACTGACCAAAAGTCATCACTTTATGTCTGAAATCCAGATCAGTATAGTTCAAACCTTTTCCAGTGACCTTTAGTAATGTCAGAGGCCTTTTTGATCACAGAGTGAAAACAACATGAATCAAAACGATCGATTGACCCTCCAAGTCGAACAGAGAAGTGTGTCCTAGAAACAATGGGGTTCATGACACCATGGTGTTGTTCAATACTGCTGTAATACTGCGTTCAGAGAGTAGGAGAAACTTACTTCAAAGTCACTGGGTTTTTTAGTGATTGTGTACCATGTATGATTAACTCTGTATAAAAACAAATGTTCTGTTGCTCTGTTACACATGTCCATTGCTGGAGACATAATGTTGAGTTCATTCAGATATTTTATATCGCAAAAATGAAGTCAGATGTAGTTGTATAGCAGTGTCCCTTTAAAGTCACCATGAAATATGGAATATTCCAGTATTTATTATAAATGGTTTCACTCAGATATGTCACAATAGGGAAGGAAAGACTACCGTTTCCGTTTCATGCAGACTTTAAAGGGTTAGTTCACCCAAAAATGAAAATTCTGTCTTTAATTACTCACCCTCATGTCATTCCAAACCTGCAAGGCCTTCGTTCATCTTCGGAACACAAATTAAGATATTTTTAAGAAATCCGAGAGATATCTGACTCGTGAATAGACAGCAATTTAGCCACGAAAGTCCAGAATGGTACTAAAGACATCATTAAAATAGTCAATATCCAAATAGAAAATATCTTCTCTTCTGTGTCATTCTCTTACGCTGTTTACGTTCAACACTTCCAGGTTCTATGTCAAAACACTGGTTCAGTATTGGAAGAGAGGATATTGTTGAATAAAGTCATTATTTTTGTTTTGTTTTTGCGCACAAAAAGTATTCTCGTCGCTTCATAAAATTAAGGTTGAACCACTGCAGTCACATGGACTATTTTAACAATGTCTTTAGTACATTTCTGGACCATGAAAGTTGGTGGTTAAATTGCTGTCTATGCGAGTCATATACCTCTCGGATTTCATCAAAAATATCTTAATTTGAGTTCTGAAGATGAATGAAGGTCTTACAGGTTTGGAACAACATGAGGATGAGTACGTAATGACAGAATTTTCATTTTTGAGTGAACTAACCCTTTAAGAGGAGAGGAAAGGTTTTAGCTGGTTAGCATAGATCAGTTAGCCCCTGTTGGTAGATGTTGTAACTACACACTCTGTGAGCGTCTTTTTCCTTTGACGTTCAAAATAAAATAATTTGTATTAATTTTAAAACATTACAAGTAACACGAGTTATGTAACTAGAAACGCATTACTTTTAAATTTACAACAAAATATCAGAGTTGCAGTACTTTTTCAAGAGTCAGTTTGCATTTCCTTCAGCCTGAGGTTTATTCATTTCACTTTTGGTATGAAAGGGCCTTTACATTTTCCAAAATTAGAACCTTTTTTGTTATTAAAAAACAAACAAGCAAGCCCAACCCAGATGAGAAAAAGTAATGCAAAAGTAACATAACGCATTACTTTCGTTAAAAAGAAACTAATGCAATTAGTTATTTTTTAAGGAGTAACTTTTAAAACTAACTTTCCCCAGCACTGAGAATAATTATGACCATTTCACCTTGAAAACAATGTTAAAGGTTTACAGTGGGTTTTAGACACACTTTCATTTGTCTCTATGTATTAATTTTTGACAGAGCACAAGAACAAGAGAGGAAAATTCACACAACGTCCCTTTCATTGTATGATGCTCTGGGCCACCATAGAAATTTAATTTCATGCTGTGAGTCAAAGATGCTCCTTGGCAGCCAGTTCAGGAGACACAAGGATGAGAGAGAGAGAGAGAGAGATCAGTCTGATAATATTTCTTTCTCTGCTCTCACTGACCTAATTGGAGCCAAATGGTCTCTTTGGCTATAATGCAGAGATCATTAACCATCTTTCTTGGCCTGTTCTATTTACTTAGAAGGCAATTTAAACTTTCTAATTAATCAACACCAACCGTATGATGTCACTTGAGATGCATTCTGTTCTTACCAAATCAGAGCGGAGAACAGCTGCTTTAAATAGACACATTTAGGAACGGATCTCGCTGCCATACAGATCACAATGCTTTCATTAGTTTGTCATTTTGAATTTCCAGCCATGGCCGCCAAGAGGCTATTGCTGACACATTCTTGTAAATCGTAAAAAGATGCATTGGGCTCTTTTACTCGGTTGCCAGCCCTATCTTGGCGAGTCAGGCTTGCTTATAGTGCCAGGAATTAAGTACAACTGCCCCGACAGCTAAGCCTAGACTTAGACTGCACTAAGTCTATGTTAGAAACAGACAAGTGGTGAAAAAGTGGCAAATGATTTTGGATATCAGCAAGAAAATAAAAGATGTTGGTCTGTTTTCCAAACTCCTTACCACACGGGTAAAGAAATGACAATGCACTACTTTGAATTTGATCTGAAAGGTGATTGATTGTGTTATTCTAACAGTGTGAAGAGAGTTCACACAGCAAACCAAACTTACCAAATTTGAGGAGTTGGTGAAAAAAGAAAAAGAAAAATTGGTCTAGTATGCATGATAATATGTGACCCTGGACCACAAAACAAAAAAATTGAGATTTATACATCATCTGAAAATGTATACATTAGATTTATATATCATCAAAGCTGAATAAATAAGCTTTTCATTGATGTATGGTTTGTTAGGTCAGGATATGACAATATTTGGCCGAGATACAACTATTTAAAAAAATCAGCAAATATTGAGAAAATCGCCTTTAAAGTTGTCCAAATGAAGTTCTTATGCATATCCAGTTGCAAAAAAATTATTTTGATATATTTATGTTAGGAAATTTATAAAATATCTTCATGGAACATGATCTTTACTTAATATACTAATGATTTTTGGCATAAAAGAAAAATCTATCATTTTGACCCATACAGTGTATTGTTGGCTATTGATACAAATATACCTGTGTGACTTATGACTGGTTTTGTGGTCCAGGGTCACATATATGGCTATATAGTAAATTATATGATTATCTAACTGAAATATTCTTATAAAATATTCATGATTATATAATTAATTGAATTATTATATACATTAAAATAATATTTATCCAACAGACAAAGATAAACTGAAAATCCTTGATTTTATCTTTGATGAACAGCCAGCATAAATATTGAAAAGCATAATTACATTACTAAAACAACCCTGCTAACATTAGATATCTTTAATTATAGACCAAGATTTATATGGAGGGTATGGTTCATATCCAGTTTTAGTGGCTTAAAGAAATTGAGACGGTCTCACTGTGTTTGTTTGCTGCGGTTTCCTAAGCACTGATTCTGTGGCAAAACCACTTTGTTGCTTTGATTGCAAATGATGTGTTCTAAATTAGCGTGTCCAAAGCTATGAATTTTTTGCTCAAAACTTATCACTGAGCGGGGAAAGGGATGTTTTATTTAGCAGTCTGGGAAACAAAAAGCCAAAATATCAAAGTCTAAGGCCTCAAACTGCATCTGGTTCCCCTCTTGTTAACATCAGGACGAAAAAAAAAAAGCCACTACATGCTGTTTCATTTCACGCTCATTTCCTTAAAGTTCGATTCTGGATGCATCTCTAGCTCTGGCACAGCAATTTTATCTGGCAGATTGTTATGCAATGCTTTGCAATCATTTCACAACTAAACGTAGGCAAAGTGGTACTATTAACTGAATCTTTAACCTACTGGCACAAACCAAACTTCAAGCTCCGGAAACACTCATCAAGGAAGGCATGTCCGATCCTGTTCTGTTACCTATCGTTTTCTTCATCATGACCTTTCCATGTCTGTCATCGACTACAATAGATCTAAGTTTGCCTGCATGCCTGTACATCCTGATGGCTTGCATCTCAGTCTTTAGTAATTTATGCATACAGATAGCAAATCAATTTAAATGTGCCCCAACCAACCTTTAAACTGACAACAGTCAATTCATCTGTACAAAACCCTTGTTTAGATCTCAACAAAGGGATTGGAAAAAGTTGCAAGCCAGATTTAAACTCGTATGAGCACCTCACCTCAGTGTGCACTACATTTACTAAGTGTGCACTACATTTATCAGATGCTTTTATCCAAAGCACTAACCACACACACTGAAAAAAAATATTTTTGCTGCTTAATTTCATCATGTTGAAGTTACATTAACAAATTATATTTGTGTAACTTGATTCATGTGGGTCCGATGTACACTATTAAATCATGTAAATTCAACACTTTTTGCTACGGGACTTGCCACTGCCAATACATACACAACACGCTGCTGTGAGCAAGTAAGACATGCTGCTGCTGTACAATATAGCATACGTGACTTACCCATAGCAGATCTATACAGGTGGAGCTGGGGAAGGTAGAGGGTTTCTGAAAGCACGCTGCACTGCTAAGGCTAATGCTACCCATGTATTTGAAGGTTGAGCAAGCAAGCTCATTGGCTACTGAATACAGCAGAAACCAATCAGCTGTGCCCTATAGATAATGATGTGATTACAAGCAGGTTGAGTTAAAGGACCTATTAGCCTGTGCCATCTAGAGTTTCATGAAAGAACTTTGTATTTTTAAAATATCTTCACTTTTGTTTCACTGATGAAATATAGTCAAAGTTTTGAGCAAACTATCCCTTTAAGAACAGTTGTATGCCACCGTTCTTTGCGAAAGGTCTTTGAATACACAGAGGCTCGAAGCTTTGAGAACAAATTGCAGTAATCCTTCTTTTATCTCGATTAAAGAATTGCTAATCGCTTTTCTCCTTTTGTAAACGTATATGACTCTCTGCAGCAGTTTGTGAGATATCATTAATGAAGTCAACATTTATAGGCATCGCTCGGAGACTTCCAGACATCCAGCATAAGGCTGATTGCTCCTTTAGCCCCCTCCCAGTAGCGCTTATATGCATTAAGTTCAGTCACATACCCTGCCGAACCCTATATGTGCTTCAAAGAGTCAAAGTCTAATTTAGTATCAGCAAATTAAGTGGAATATAATAACTTAATTAACAGCCGGAGAGCATAATCAATTTGGGAACACGCCGCTAACTGGTATTACATAATGGGACGTCTTTATTGCACAGTTCAATTTCTATCCAGGCAGCCTTACAGTGCACACACACCCCTGGCGGTGCGCGTCGTTGCAGACCTCGAATATATCAGGGGCTGCGGCGGCTGCAGCAAATGCACAGATTGAATTTCTTTTATTCCACTTAAAACAAACTTTGGCTGTAAGTATTACCGAGCCAGCCAATCAAAGGCTTGTCAGGGGATTAGTTCCATGCATATATATCCATTATAAAAATGTGTTAAATATTGAGAAAATGAGCAGCTGCTGCTTGGCCAACAAAGTTTTCGAGTGCCGTGTGAGAAAAAAGGGGTCGGTGGAATGAGATCGACAGGGGCGTATGGCAGCCATTATCTGTGTCTGATTAAAAGCACAACTCCCTCTTCAAGCCGGGACACCAATTCGCCTATCCACACACACACACTCCATCTCTAACCTCACACACCTTCTCCAAGCCACAAACCACAGACATTTCTCAAGCCTCTGTGTCCTATTTAGTCATATACTCGCTCATAACTTTTGTGGTCATAGCAGTTTGCATATGAAGGGAAAATAAAGGAACCAACGACAGAAGAGGAGAGGAACGCGGATTGCTGCGGATCCCAAAAAGAAAAGTTACTGCCATGGAGTGTTACAATACTTCCATAACTGCTGTTGGAAGCTTGATTAAAAATAGTGTGAGCAGAAGGTTGTGGGTGTTCCATGTGCCTGTGTGAAAATGTGGTAAAATCGGTCTCTCTCTCTCTCGAACTGTCTCTTTCCCTGGCTGTCTGTGTCTTTTTTAGTTCATTTGAATTCTGGCTAACATTCTGTGCCTGAGATGTGCATGGTGCTAATTCAGCAGTGTTGCAATCTTTGTAGTATGACAATAAATCTAGGGCGTTGATTCTTGACAGCTGTCACCAGGATGCCAAAAACAGTTGCACAAGAAGTATTTTTGTTTTTGTTTTCCTTTTTTTCCCCTTTCACACCAATAACTTCACAAATTTAGCCATAATCGCAAACTTACATATGTGTTGAAAGCGATTTGCTAGCATTCATCCCATTCCCAATCTCAATGGCAGTGGCTGGTGGACGATCCCCCGTAAATGGGAACCACCGAAATTTTTGAGCCAATCCCGAGAGCTGTAAATACCATGTGACATCACCTTGGAACTGACATCATGACAATGCTGACTGGAATTAGTGACAATCCTGAGCTGTAAAGTGAAAGGCAACAGGCAGGACACATATACTCTTTGTTTCACATTGCGCCAAGTAGTGTTCCACAGCTCTATGTATAAAATTGTGTGTGTGTGTGTGTGTGTGTGTGTGTGTGTGTGTATGTACGCTTGTTTTTGTTTGGGCAAGTATTGCAAGACATAACTAACAAAACAATTGCAGGAGCATTTGTTAAAATTAAGGAATAAACATGAAATTATGACTTAGGTTTATGCAATGTCTATAGCANTCACAGGAACCTAACGTAATTTCAACATTCTTATATATATATATATATATATATAAGGGCTTTTCACACTTGAAATATTTAACCCTGGGCCATTCTAAACCCTGGGTAAATGGAATCCTGGGTTATCTTGCTTCACATTTCACACTGCTCATACTATACCCGGGGTTAAAGTCCTTATCTGCATATTTGTGGTGTCAGTGTTACTGACAAGACAAACGCAGCTCTAGCTCTAGCATTGTGTGTCCTCATTGCTGACAGTAATATCAAGTTTATTTCTGAATTAACTTTTCAAACAAAAAAGGTAAGAATGACGGTCTCTTCTTTACTCAAATTGTCGCGTTTTCCATCGCCGTTTGACATTTTTCCTATCATATGCAGAAAAGACTGTTTATGTACATTGCACGGTGTTTCCATGACTGCTCAAAGCAAGTGAATGTAAGTCATACAATTGGTAGTCGGTTGCCGGAGTTAACAAAAGCGCTAACCCTGGGTTTCAGAACCCTGGGTAAAAAGCGGTGCTAACCCCGCTTCTAAATTACAAGTGTGAAATGCTCCTTTACCTGTGGTTAAAAGCGGTAGAACGATGATA
>RJVU01059333.1:661552-681856 GCA_003731715.1 Anabarilius grahami | reverse complement strand
CTCCAGAGGTTGAAAGTTTTGTAGCACAGGCCACGCAATTGTAGCACAAGTATGAAATGTCTGTTCCTATCTCTAAAAACAACCACAAGTAGTGCAGTTCATCACTTAAACAGACATGTGACTGACAAAGGACATTAATGTTGCTTACAGGGCACACAAAATTATTTTATAAGATATTTGGCGCGTGTTGCTTTTTCAAATGCATGTTATACGGTAAGAGACGCAAACTCACAGCGCTTGCAGAGATGGGGCAGCATTTACTGAGAACCGATCGATCCGCTCTGATCATAGTGCTGCACTTCACCATGAAACATGCTGCGCATATACTTGTTTGACTAAAACGTTGCGATTTTTAAAAGCCAAATCACGATTTCGGTTTAATTTCAGTTAATCGTGCAGCCCTAGGTAAACTTCACACACACAACAAACTCTTCACACAAACAAGCGGCTCTGTCTCACACGCGCAAAACTGTATCGCACACGTGCTACTGTGGTAAATTTATTCATCGCACAAACTGATTTTTCCGTAGCGTGTGTGTCACATTATGTACAGCCCTGGACATAGAGATACATGCTAACTCTGTTGTTCAACAGATGAATGATTCTGATTTATAAAACAAATCAAACACATTTGCTTCCAGTTTCAGTACATTTGTTTGCATTCAGACACTGCCTGTTTGTAATTATTTAACTACTTTACTCACGTAAAGCGATATACAGTATATCCTATAATCGTAATTGTTCCAAAAGGCGGCCTCTTAGTCTTTCAAATATTACCAGACAGCCCATACTCAGACATCCCACCCTGCAAAAACTCATTTCAGGGAGGTGGCATCAATCGAAAAAAGAAGAAGAACAAAGAAAGAAACAATATTACTACATAATATAATATGTCTACAGTAGTATAATATATATAATCTGTGAGTTTGGCCTCATCACGTAGTAGACAGATAGTCTTCTCATTTAAATTGAAATAACGTTAGCACAAAAATTACAGCTGTCCTCCCTTCTCCATTTCATGTTTTCTTCCCGCTTGCTCGTAAGCCACCTTACTCAGGTTGGTTCATCCAATAATACTCATGCGTATAGTATTCCCACAAAAGTGATGTAGAGTGTGACGAAAGAAATTGTCAAAGAAGACACATTCAAAACACATGTAAACCAGGTGCAAACGGTAAATTCATCTCAGCTGACAACTTCTCATTAAGTCACCAAAAACGCACTTTAATGCCCTGGAAAAGGGGCTTCTCTCTCGCTCGATTTCTGGGACATATAATTTGCGGGCGTCAGGGAGCCTCTATCAATATGCGGGAGAGTCCCGGACCTTCCGGCAAAGTTGGGACGTCTGCATACACCAATGTAGTAACTGCACCCAGAGTTTTTTTGGTCGAATTTGTGCTATTTTGTCACAGCAACCTAGCCACTTCTTGTAATAACAGGAAGAGGTTTTCAGAAGCTTTTTATGCTACATCAAAACATTTCCTGCAAATCAAACACTCCAATTAGTTCATGAAGTCCATGTGTATTTCTGACAGGAGGACAATCTCACCTTCAGTAGACCAAGTTCCCCTCAAAATACGCCTATAATTACATGATGCTGGAGAGGTGGTCACACATTTTGCTTCAGCTTTACCTAAATGACACAGAACATATACTGTATGTTATATTAGTAATGTGTTTGTGTATTGTGGGTTCAAATAGTAGCTACTAGCATGCCTGACATTTCTGACATTCACATTGTTTAAAGGGGACCTATTATGTCCCTTTTTACAAGATGTAATATAAGTCTCAGGTGTCCCCAGAATGTGTCTGTGAAGTTTCAGCTCAAAATACCCCACAGATCATGTATTATACCATGTTGTAAATGGCCATTTTTGAGTAGAAGGAAAAACATGCTGTTTTCGTGCATGTACCTTAAATGCAAATGAGCTGCTGCTCCCCACCCCCTGTCCAGAAGAGGGCGGAGTCTGTACAGCTCGTGCCTTGGATACTCTGGCCAAAACTAAAACATCTGTTTGTTTTTGATCATCATCATCTCTATTGCGGTCATGCTCACGTGACATTTCAGTTTTCCTTAATCATCATGAAAGTTTATTATCTAAGTTTATTTATATCAGTTCATGTGAGTACAGTGGATCAATGTTAATATTATAAAGCGACAAAAATATTTTTGGGTGCGCCAACAAAAACAAAATAACGACTTATATAGTGAAAGGCGATTTCAAAACACTGCTTCATGAAGATTCGGAGCGTAATGAATCTTTTGTGTCGAATCAGCGGATCGGAGCGCCAAATTCATGTGATTTCAGGATTTTGGCGGTTTGACACACGATCCGAATCATGATTCGACTCAAAAGATTCATAACGTTCCGAATCTTCCTGAAGCAGTGTTTTGAAATCGGACATCACTAAATAAGTAGTTATTTAGTTTTTTTTGGCGCACCAAAAATATTCTCGTCACTTTATAATATTAATATTGATCCACTGTACTCACATGAACTGATTTAAATATGTTTTTAGTACATTAATGGATCTTGAGAGAGGAAATGTCATTGCTGGCTATGGAGTCATTGCTGGCTATGGAGGCCTCACTGAGCCATCGGATTTCAACAAAAATATCTTAATTTGTGTTTCGAAGATGAACGAAGGTCTTACGGATGTGGAATGGCATGAGGGTGAGTAATTAATGAAATTATTTTCATTTTTGGGTGAACTAACTCTTTAATAAGAATACATTTGTTATTTGAATGCTGCTGTTAAATGCTCTGGCGAGGAGATAAACATGGCAGACATTGTGTACAGCTCACTCAGGGCGGGGTCTATGCTAATAGGGCAGATTCCGTCAGCAGTCGTGGGCGGGGCCTGTGCAATCTGACAACTGCAAACAGCTTATTCTGAGACACTGCTTGTGATTTATGGGGATTTATAAAAAGTGGGTGGATTTTTACCATTATTGGGAGGTTGTGTACACACACTGCCGACAAACATTTATGTTCAAACGCCATGTAAAAGTGAATTTTGCATAACGGGTCCCCTTTAATATTACTCCCAGAACTGAATCTGCAATGTAGCGTCTTTTAAAAAGAGCTACCTAAATTAAGTGGGGTGTCCACATATTTGATACGAGATTAACAGAGACATTTTAACGTTTTATCTTCCCAAGCATCATCACTGCACATAACCTAGCAGCTTTCTCAAGTGTCAACCTCTGTATCTGTGAAGCACAACCCTTTATTTTGTGAGCAATGGCTTTTATATAAATCTAGCCTTCCTGGTGTCTAAAATGCCTTTGAGAAAAAAAAAAAAATGTTTAATGTAAAACTACAAGGGCGGGATGAGAGAATAACAAGGAATAGCCAGTAGTACTACTCTCAGATTTGGACTGCCTCGGGGTTCACCATTCAAGCAAACACAAAGATTGCATTCTTACACTGCATATAGAAAAGGACAGGAGAGGTGAGTTAGAATTGGAGAGAATGTGAAAAGGAAGGTTTAGAGTGGCAAAAGTGGAAAATGAATATTGCTGAATGGTAAAATGATAATTACTTTCGATATCATTGCAAAATAAAACTAAATGGCAGAGATACAGAATTCCATATTATTTAAATCATTCAATCAATCAATTTGAAACAGTTAAGCGAACTGCTCATTTTGCATTGTGGACAAGTGTTGGTGCTAAAAGCTAAGCTAAGAATGCTGTAATTCAGAGCCACAGGTCAAATTTCTCTTGGAGCCAGAGAAACCCATGCCCGTTGGGATGGTACTTAACTGTTTGACTGAAGTGTTGAAGTCAAGCTGAAATATTAGAATAACAAAGGCTGAGATGTCTGATTTGAGAGGGTTTGTGGGGTTCATATGAGTGAAATCCAGCGATACAGGCTGGAGATTAGAGAAGTCAAAAGTGATCATGTGTAATTGGTTATCTCACCTCCAGCACCTCGGAAGGAATTATCCCCTGTAAGCCTCCTTAGACTCTTTAGTGGACTTCCACTGGAGAGGAGGAAAGTTTGCAGGCTTTGAAAAGGCAATCTTAAAAATCTTCGCGTTACCTGCTCCCACCGTGATGAAAGGCGAGATACCCTGACAGCAGCCACAACTCAGGTGCACACGTTTTAATATTCACCCTCTCTTCCAGCGCAAGCTGACACACCCAAGGAAAAAACCGTGGACTGTACTGTGGGAAACTCGCGGCGGGCAATTATTTCCAACTTTTGGGGAACTCGCTGTGTAGGAAAACAGCGGTCCTTTTGAAGTGATCATCGGAGCTTAATTTGGATGTTTATTTTGGCCATTAGTTTCCAGTCTTGTGTCTTATTGAATTGTTAATCCTGAGGCGATGAGATACACAAAGAGAGTGATCTGAATTATGGTATCAGAACGACTTAATGAAATGAGTGTTGTGTGCCTCATTTAATCAATATTGGAGTATCTGCCAATTAGCACTATTATTTCACTGGCAAGCGAAAATCAGGACCCTGCTAATTTATCAACGACTCCATCTTTCTTACTGGTAGCATTACATATGTGATAACAATGGCTAATTTTTGATTTTCCTGCTTTAAATTATAAGGGGGAGGCTAGATTCTAATTAAGCTCCATTGGAAGTGTTGATGAGGTTTAACTAGCAAAATTAATTAAAAGTTTTGTAAAGATTAGAATCATGACGTTTTGAGTATTTAATCAAAATGCATTTTGCAATTAATTAAATCCTCATTTGCATGTGTATGTTAATTTGTAGGAATAATTTGAATCACATCAGCACATTCCGTGTCCTATATCGTCGAGAAAGAGACATTCGCGAGTATCCACACGCACTCCAGGTATGTGATATCTAAGATATGTGCTCTCATAATCTGTTTCATAGTCCTCAACCTGCTCGCAAACTGCAGATTAGCCCCAAAACATCCAATTTCCAGTCAATTCCCATTTCCACACTTATCTTTCAATCCTCTTAATTGAAGATATAGAGTGTTCATATATTTCATGAATTAGTGAAAGAATACTCTTAACTTAAGTCGGATTATGATTTCTGAAATCCCCTTTACTATGAGACGTTTCTGGAAAAGAAAATCAGCCACAGAAAATGGAGCGAAAATCATTTGGGCTTTGCATCAACACAAAATTCACAATCTCACTTTTGGGCCTTGGAAAAGCGGGACTGCAGAATTCAATTAAGCTGATTCACTTCACAAGGTTTTTTAGGGTCGGGTTGAAAGTGAGTCCCTGTTCACGGACAACGAACATTGCTTAATTTAGCCCTCGCCCACTGGTTGATGGCTACTTTAAAAGCAATGTGATGTATTACCTCAGGCCTCCTCCCAGGTCCCAATGAACCTTTGCTTTAAAAACCCTTTCAGACAAAAGAGATCTGGTGAAATTCATATTGCATAAACGTACTGTAAGTGAAATTCATATCTATTTTACATCCTGTCCTGTGTGTGACAATGATCAACATTAAAAAAATCAACTCAACATTCAGTTGTTATGAATAGGTAATAATCTGAAATCTAAATAATTAACAAATATAACAGATAAATGGGTCAATGATATATAAGAACGTCTATGATAAAGTCTTTTTTTTAAAGGAAGGAAAAATCTAGTTTAAAAACAGTTCTTAGAAATATGCTCTTTGTGTTCAACTTAAGGTTACAAATGGTTTCAAAACATTTTTATGCCATTTTCAATTTAATGACTCAGTTGAGTCATCAAACCTTTCTTGAAAATGCTATACAAATTTCCTTGCACACACATGTATTCAGGGTTTAAGTCGTAAAAGTTATTAAATATATTTTTCAAGGTAAAAGTATGTGTGAATAATTCATAAAAGCTCATAAAAATAACAATTCAAATCTAATTTCATTTTACAACCTGAAAAAAAGTGCAAACATGTTAGAAGAGTATTCAAGTCATTGTATCTACTGTATGAATTGCATTTTTAAATGTATTTTTGAATAATCAGATAAGTGTTATGTCATTGACCCAGATGCACAAAAAATGTCATGGTCTTTGCAATCGTTCTATTTTGCAAACTCTACTTTTCATTGCACAACCAAGTATCTGCAAACAATTTCCATGAATCCTGAAGCATCAGCAGGAAATAAACTGAGTAAGTGGATTTCACCAGACATAACTCAACAGAGGTGTGGACGTGAATGTCAAACATACGTCTTTCTGACAGGTCAAACTACAAGAGCGTCAGCACTCGCAGGTATAGAAAGGGAATGACTGAGCAAAAGAGAAACCTTTAAGGGTGTGTGACGCATCCAAAACTACAAGAACCTCCTGATGGCTGAACATATTTTATTTTGATTGGAAAATGTTGCATCATGATTTGGCATTCGATTGTGTGGATTCCTGATGGATCATAACTTAATCTGAGCAGGAATCACATCCTACGTGACATAATATGCCATTTGCGAATGTGCTTTCACCTAATGAAATCTGAAGAATGTTTGGCACCATGAGAGAGAGCTGGCATTAAGCTCTGGCAACAACATCCAATCACAATATCATTGGCATATACTGTAACACCAGTTATAGAGAGAGAGAGAGCAGGAAGAGTATTCTTAAACATATCATAAGCTGTGTACAGTTGTCATACGGGAAAGTTGACGGATTCAAAAGTCAACATCTTAATTACACTCGACTTAATAACTTGTTCATCTCATTTAAAACTGCTGCAAATCAAGATATTTTATTAACTTTGTCCTCCAAACTAAAATTCCAAAATAATATTTAGTTTAAATGTAGTTGGGTAAACAAGTGAAGACAACTGGAATAAATTATAGTTTAAAATATATTAAAATAGAAAAGAGATATTTTGATTTGTAATAATATTTCACAATATTACTGTTTTTACTGTATTTTTGATTAAATAAATGCAGCCTTGGTGAGCAGAAGAGACTTCTTTCAGAAACAACAACAACCAAATAATACTACTAATAATGTTTTCACATTTTGACAGGTCCTGTATCACTACATTTCACATACAATTCCCTTAAATGTTGACCTTAGTTTAGTTCAATGAATGAATGAAAAAAAAATTCCAAACCTTTGACAGGTTCTATATCACTAAGTCCCTTAAATGTTGACCTTAGTTGAATGAATGAATGAATGAATGAAAAAATGTTTCCAAACTTTTGACAGGTTCTATATCACTACATAATTCCCTTAAATGTTGACCTTAGTTTAGTTTGAATGAATGAATGAATGACATGCATCCAGACTTTTCACAGGTTTCACTGTATTTTATTCAATAACCATCATTATTTTAATCCACGAAGGCCTGCTGTTAACCTACAGGTGTTTTATTTTAATTTTGACTTTTCAAATTTGTGTGGAAAATACACAAAAGGCAATGCAAACAACGGCTAAATTTGGAAGGTGTGCTGTTATCTCAGTGTTCAATAAACATTTGATCTTGGCTATACACTATGAATAACATCATAAAGTAAGTCCTTGATGTTGCCTCTCATCTTTTGAAGTATCCACTTTTCATTGCCGTTCTTTTCATCGACATTCAATGCTCAAACAAAACACCCTGCTTATACAGATGCACACATACTTGCAAACACAAACAGAGAGCCACTCCAGTGACTGGCAAGGAATCAAAGATTAAAACTTTGTCCACTTTGTCAATGTCATCATACTGCCCTCTTTTGTCAGTTTGAGTCTTGGAGAGCAGTGGGGTCCTTATCTCTTCTGCCTGCTTTCTTCGCACCAGCATTTAATGCTTGAATGGATGAATTCTCATGTTTAGACCAACATTGGATTGTCTTGGCTTACGCTATACGTTTATTTATTTATTTAAGTGTGTAAACGTACATACTGAGAAAATTCTTGTGGAGCAAGAGAGACGAGGGGTGGGAGAAGAGAAGCAGAGTGATGAAAGACAGAATCACATCACAGCGGGACTTAAAAAGCAGTTTAAAACATCTGTTGTATGTATGCAAAAGACACACATTAGGTTTCTCTGGTTATTTAAATTACTTAATTATAGACTACAAATTATTGACATTTTGTCCTACAAGAAGACTGAGAAACCTAAAGTGTATTTTCTTTTTATTTACTTTTTTTTGTTGTTTTTACTTTCATTAATACTAAAATAAAAATTTTATAAAATTTAAGCTTTGCTTTTTATGTAACTTCTGTGTCATGAAAAAAGTACAATGATAGCATAGATGAAAGAATTTGAAAATTAATCTTAAGCACTGCAAATTGTTAACTGAAACTGACTTACACTGTCCTCTGATTAGTACTGAATTGTAATTTCAACATATGAATGTCCTGTGGAAGGGGTTTGTACAATCAAGATCTCAACTGAGGAGTACGGCTCCCCTAGTGGATACACCAGTAACAGCATGACATACAGGCTGTAGAATAAATTACATTTTAAAATATATTCATATATAAAACAGCTATTTGAAACTGTAATAATATTTCACAATATTACAGTTTTTTACTGCATTTTCATGACAGAAAATGCATTCTTGTTGAGCATAAGAGTCTAATTTAAATAATAATAATAATGTTCCAACATTAAACTTTTGAACGGCTGTGTGTGTGTGTGTGTGTGTGTGTATATTATATATTATATATTTATATATNGCATAGGTCTACACACACACACACACACACACACACACATTCATGTTAAATTTATAATAAAAAAAAAAAAATTTCCTCAATCTTCTAGTGTGTAAATCTCAATACATACATACAGTATATGTACACACACACACAAAGTATATTCCTTTTCGTTAAAATTCCTTGAATATAAAAAGAGATGATTAAAAGTGATGAAAAGATTAAATGATGAACAGTTACAGAACATAAATGTAGGTTATATATATATACACACAAAATTTTTGATGTTGATAAAAAAAAAGGGCTATGGAAACATTATGCGTCAACTACCCATGTACTGCGACTTACAGCAATCACCCTGTCTATATTAATCTCCAGAGATGGTCACAGGTTCATGCAGTCAAAATCCTCTTACTGGTCATTTGTCCCTGGTAATGTCCCATACAACCATAATGCTATCAAATCACTTGTCTTATCCATTTATAAAAAGCAATAGCTCTTGTGGCTATTGGATTTAAAATGTTATCTATTTCAATCATAGCTTGACCTCTTGATTTGGCCGGAAATCACTTTATCACCTGTTTATGTCGGGACAAGTTCACCAGGATCACAATCTGTGCAAATATGACCATCATCACAAAATTGAACAAAAAAGAAAGAAAAAAAAAAATAGGGACAGAGCTGCTCTAATAGCCTGTTCATGTCTCATGGACGTGGAATTTAGCCAAAGATACACAGCAGACAAGTCATACAGAGTCTACAACATTAGCGAGAGATTGTTTCTAAAGGTATGGGGCAAATCATGCTAAAGGACTCAGGTAGAGATGGCTATTTCACCTAGCGCACGGCAGCAGGTGTGTAATACAGCAGAGGAAGAAGCAGCTTTCCCGCAGAGCGGAGCGGTTACTTTGAGCCAGTGTGTGCTTGACAACAGTACATACTCAGACAAAAAGATTCTCCCACCGCTGTCAAGATAACGTATTGGGCCCTTTGTAACACTGTGGGCTATTATACAAGTGATGTGGACTCCCCTTTGTTTATAGCACTTCAAACGCACAAAGGAAAAGGAGGGGGACATGGCAGAACTGGATGCCACAGTTGTTTCAACACTACCAACATTGACAGACGGAGACTGAGGAGTCTTAAGACTGTCATTTCACCGGCCTCAATCAAGCTCCTCAGCATCAAAGTACAAAACAATATATTTTAAGCAATTAATCAATCAATCAAAACAGGAGAGACAGATTAAAAGCAAGCAAGTTTGTTTTTGTATGAAATTTATAATATAAGTTTGGGGTCGGTAAAATTTTAGTGCATTTATTAGATAAAAGCAAAAAGAGTAATATTGTGAAACATTATTATAATTAAAAAAAAAATAAATAAAAAAAATCCTGTTTTGGCAAAGCTGATTTTTCAGCATCATTACTCCAGTTTTCAGTGTCACACAATCCTTCAGAATCCATTCTAATATGCATTCTATCAATGTTGCTGCTTAATATTTTGTGGAAACTGTGGTACATTTTTTGTCAGGATTCTTTGATGAATTGAAAGTTCAAAAGAACAGCATTTGTTTGAAATAAAAATATTTACTGTCACATTTGATCCATTTAATGTGTCCTTGCTGATCAAAAAGTATTAATTTCTTTAAAAAAAAAAAAAATCTTCCTGACCCCAAGCCTTTGAACAGTAGTGTATATTAACACAGATAGTACATAAGATGCTAAAATATTGCACACAAAAGTCTCGACGGTTCTGTGTGTGCAGGACCTCCTTTCTGTTAAAAAGAGCCCCCATGTGCACAGCGTTGTACATTTGAGGGCAAACTCAAATGTAGGAGAGATCAGAGAGATGACATTTGTGGTTGGAAAAAATAGTGCTCTTTCTTTCCTTGTTCTGTTTGCACGTGATATCAGTGACGCTGACCTTTCACACACTGTTATTAACTGAGGAGATGTTTTTCATATAGCCTGGGTGTCATTTACATGATTAGAGACTATTTCACAGGTACATTGTTTCTGCTTTGAATTCCTTCAGCTTTGTATTACTCTACATTTCATTACTTTATATCTAATACTATACATTTTCCAGAGAGAGATTTTTATCCAAGGCCTAGTTGGGCAAACAAAACCGACTGCATAAGAAATAGGGATGTAACGATACACAGAACTGACGGTTCAGTTCGTACCTTGGTTTTAAAGTAATGGTTCGGTTAGGTACAGCAGGGGGAGAAAACTAAACAAAATTGCTTTTTTTATTAAACAGTAGTTTACTGAACAAATTGAAGAAAGTTTCTTCACGAGACACTGCAGGTGAATAGGGTAAAAAAAAAAATATAGTTATCACCATACTTCCCCAGTGGATTGATTACAATAAGAATTCCAAACGTTTTTTATATCTAAAATGTTGTTTAAATATGCAAATTAGGCATTATTTACTTAAAAATTCACTAATTTGCATACATTTCTTGAACAAAAATCTGAACACTGGTTCAGAATTCTTGTTTCATTTTTTTGACATATTAGAGTCAAAGGTTTTTACAGAGGGCATTTTGGGTATCTCTTTTTATCACTCCTTAATTCAGAAAATACTGTCAACAGACAGACATTATGTATATAATCTGGCAAATTATATATGTACAAATCCCTCTGTAAAAACCTTCAGAATAAAGATAGGAATACAACTTTAAAGTTTGGTAAATGTAAGTGCTTATACATGGCTTATTTTGAGAAAACAGCCTTTAAAAATAAGTATTGTAATTGAAATCTATAGATACAAGTAGATAAAGTGCCAAAAAATAAATGCTTAAAGGTGGATTTTGGATGTTTTCTTACCACTAGTCTGAAAAAAACACACCAAAAAGCCCAACATTTCAAAATTGAAAAAAGTGTTTTAACCTGTAGTGTCTCGCCTTAAGGATAAAAAATTATTAGCTCTGCAAATGCTGTAAACTATATAGGGAGCCCTTACTTGAACATTACTATTCAGAGCCCAAACTATTAGCCTAAATATAATAATCAACACTCAAATAACAAACTGTATGCAAACTTGTAAACTGCGCATAAGGCATTTTTTGCATTAATTTCTAAATCTAATTATAAAATTATGTTTTTAACTCCAATTCGTTGTTGAAATATAATCATTTATGCAGTGGCTGTCATTTTCATGACAGATTTATTTAAACATATATTAAATAATCAAGACATCACTAACAAGTTAGGTAAAATATAATTAATATATAGGCTAATATAGTGTATATATTTAGCGAAAGAGTAAATTTCTCTGGCGAACTAACAAGCTGTGGACTCGCCTGAGGTAAATGCTACATGACACGGTGTTTACAAGCTGTTTTATTGACGTTTTTCCACCGTTGAAACACTGATTGAGCGATTATACAAGATATTATACGTTTCAGTAAGTTGTACTGTATCCCTCAACATACCTTCAGATGTTCATTAATATTTATTCTGTAACTAGTATTAAAGAGGAAGAGATCACATTCACTCATGCTTTGCGCTGCTGCTTGAAATGAGGCGCCTGTACAGTGATCGGTCACACCACATCAAAGAGCGATCTGTGTCACGCCACATTGAATAGCGTCAAATGAATTTTGTGATAAAATGGAGAGAATTTGAAATAGGACACTTTGTTTCTTATTCAAAAGTAACAAAACGCAGAGCTTATTGCGATTAATAGTGGTTAGGCTACAACACTGTATTCATTGTGTAGCCTAACCACTATTAATCGCAATAAGCTCTGCGCGTTCGGTACGCCATGAGAGTATCGCGTTTTTTCCTAATAAGAAACTACATAAGAACGACTACTTAATGGCGACAACAAATATTTGGTGCCGTCATGATTTTACATTCCAAATTACATTTCATGGCTTTTAAAACACATTCTTCCATGTTGCAGTGCAAAACAGAAAAAAACAGTCTTCTTTCTCTTTCAATTTAAATTTTTCCTATTCTTCTGAAGAAAGACAACAAGAACAAATATTCTACCTTTCTTTTCCATGTTAAAAAAAAAATTATGATCAGATAAAGGTCTAGCTGAGTCTCTCAACCTGCTTAGTATTGCAAAACAAGGTTATACTTGATTGTCAGCAATGGCTTTTAAATCATAGACCATTTCCAGCGTTGTTACATTATATGACTATTAGCTTACTGATTGCTACATTGATAAAATGGCAGCGTATAACATGGATAAAATCTGCCCCGCTGTGATTCATCAAGCACGCACAGCTCGTATACATTCTTATAGTCTCTCTCTCTCCCTCTCTTGCTCTCGTTTTCACTCGCTCTCCTCCCCTGTGTCTTTTTCATGTTTAAATATCCATTAGTATGGAGGGTCAAGACATGTTCCTTCACAACAGTAAATGAATTATGTAGAAATCGATTTACATTTATGATATGCCTTGCAAAACCCATTAAGACAACATACAAATCGTCAAGGAGACTTGGCCATATTTCAGGTATATAACAAGATGTATAATATAAATATACATTTTTAAAAATTACATGTCTATGAAGTGCAGGTCATACATCAGAGTTTTTTTTTTTTTTTTTTTTACATTTAATGCAATTTTGACACTACAAATTAAAAGTTCAATTGAAAAACTAATGTTTCTAAATGAATATATTTCTTTGTATTTGTTAATTTCCCTTTTTGCTTCTTTTGTTCAGCTCTTAAAACTTTTAGGTTGTATATTAAAAAATAAAAAATTCCAGATTCCCAATGCAGTCTCTTTTGAACCCTACTGTATATACAAACATATTAGCTTCCCGAATGAAAATTGCTGCCTAATTACTTTCCAAAAGTTCTCTTTTCTATTCAGAAAGTAAAAATGAAAGTACAATTTCCATTCAAGCAGCTCTCATTCATTTCGATGTATTCCTGAAAGCTTGGAATCAGTCAGAACACCCCTTTTTTAGTGAAAGACTACATTGATCATACATTGTCATGAAATCACTTACTTGTCAAGGTAATTGCCTCAAAAGTTTCACTTACAGTGCTGATCTTTTCTTCGACACACTGTAACCACACACACACACACACACACACACAAAACATCACGATATAAAATACATTCATGTTCATTCTATGCTGAAACAGTTTTCTGTGGTATGAAAGTGTGATCATTAAAATGACAACAAAAGGATTTCAATGCAGAATGTATGACAATTCTACTGTATTACAGTATTACAAGAAAATGTGATTCCCAAAGCAATTGATAATAGCTACACACAACCTGAAACTCCTTTAGGGTAAGAGTATTTGGGGTATTGGGGGGCGGGAGAATCTGCATGTCCTTTTGTTAATCTGTGCTGAAAAAAAGTGTGAATCTGTCCAAAAACCTCTATTCCTTAAATGGCCTTCGACACGGGCGAACATTGCTATACGATATAGAATATGCTAATACGACTGTTTAAGGTGCAAACGTTACTACAGCAATGGAACAGTGTGGGAGAAATGAAATCAGACATTTGATAACTATACGGCCATTGTTCCACTTAATGTACAGATCTACTTAAGTGTGCAGCGAGTGAGGCACTGCTGAGAGTCTACGTTACTAAAGGCTATAATTAGTAATATTCTCACATATCTTGAGAACATATTAGAGACGAAAAGTCACTTGTAAAGACCCACTTGAATAGCACTCAAAATTTGTCTCTGTATGAGCAATTTAATAGCTCATTTGAAGCTGTTAACCCAGGTTAACATTACATGTGCATTTCATCATGCGCTGCATTAAACTGAACCTGTAAGGGCAGGGATTCCTTTCAGGAAAACCTTTAACAAATACAATATAACATCTCCACTAGGTGACAAGAGTTAGACAGGTGGAATATAAACATAAAATCGATTGTGTTACACTTATACATAAATGGTGCCAATAGAACGGCACTGTAAATGTGCCGTCCATTGGAAAGCAAAGTGTGTGAGAGACTAACATTTGCAAATAAACTTCTTTCTTGGCACTTAAAGAGTCACAACATAACTAAGCAAAAATAAGACCTCCATAATGAATTCAAAGTGCTTTCACACCATCTGTAATGACAAAATGATTTAGAAATTTTGCGTTAAATCAACAGTAACTTACTGGCAACAAATAATGTTTCATTGCCACATTAAAGGTGACCTATTATGCAAAATTCACTTTTATAAGGTGTTTGAACACCGATGTGTGTCCGTATTGTGTGAGAGCAACCAGTCTATAATGCTAAAAATCCACTCACTCATTTTTTTATTAATTCCAAAAAATCAAAAGCTGGCTTTTCAAATGAGCTGTTTCAGATTCCCCCCTACGATGACGTCATTGTAGGGAGAAGCCCTGCCCACAGCCGGTGACAATCTGCCCTATTAGCATAGACATAGCCCTGAGTGAGAAGCAGAGTCCGCCATTTCTGTATCCTTGCTGTAGCAGTCACTGAGAACATTGTGCTTAAAATTTAAATTTCAAAGGAAATGTTCAAAAGAAAATCGGTAAAGTCTTATATGTTTGCGCCAATCATTTGCAATTCAGAAATGTAGGGCTGCCCCCTAATAGTTGACTAACCGCTAGTCGGCGAGAAGAGGCATACTCGACCAAAATTTTATTAGTCGCAGAAAAAAAAAATCCACAGGAATGGTGAAGTCACGCAGTCTGTGACAGACAGATCATTAGCAGTTGATCTATCGGGCAGGACATCCAAACGCTCGCCTGTCATTCATCGACCTCAAATATTGCTTATCATCCGAAACATGTAAGTAGTAGCAACTTTACACGGTGCTCGCTTTAATGTTAACCTAGAAAAATGTGGGCTATTCCGTCTATTCCCGCAAGTGTTTGTGTGGAGTGTGAAAGCTGAATAGTATATAGTGTGCTTACTGGATGACAGCTAACATTGAGGCACCGGTGCGATCACTTGCACTTAAAATACTCCGTAATTTTTGGTCATACAGATATGAGTAATACATCTTTCGAATCTGTGATGAGTCTACTTCAAATGTGTGCACTCACAATAACAACAAAACATTGTGCTTTTGTAAAATAATGAAAGCAAACATGGTGCGCTTTCTGCCGTCTCTCTCTGTGAACTTGAGCGTGCCAAAACATTTTTTAAAAAAGAACCGAAACTCCGTATAAACTTGCCTCACAGACATGAAAAATATACAGTATCTATAGAAAGGAAAATGTCTACTTTTAAATGAACCAATTCAAATGGAAAACAAATATTCTCAGGTTATGTAATCCGTATGAAACGTGCATATACTGTAGGCGTGTCCACTACTGCGGAGATGACGAGTCAGCAGTCAACTTCATCACGGAAGCCGAAAATACAGAAAACACTATTTATCAATTAATTATTAAAATGTTAATGCATTCATAATCATCAGCTCAATTGTTTTCTTGTCCTGATAGTATGTGTATGTTTTATTGTATATATGTATTGTGTGTGTTACTTTATTGTTTATGTCGACCTGCCAGGGGACTGCGGGTGAAAATTAGCTTTTAGCTAAATCCGGTACAATGCATGGAATGGAAACATTTGTGTTAAAAATTGTACATGGTCCCTTTATAAATAAATAAAGTAGAAAAAAGTAGATTACTTCTACCGGTGTGCTGTGGCAAGCTTTATGCGTGCGCTTGAACGCTGATTAGGCTATGTAGGCATTAAAGGCTCTTTAATATGATTTATATGTTTTATTAATAAACGTGCGATTAGTCGACTAATCGCATAAAATGAACAACTACTACTCGACCAGAAAAATCTTTAGTAGAGGGCAGCTCTACAGAAATGCCTTGTAGCATTCTACATGTTGTCACTTCTTCTGAGTCTCTCCATCATTGTCCAACTCTGGTTCGAACATATAAAGGCTGAACACCGCTTTTGACAGTTTTTGACATTTTCAGTGCGTGAGATTAGGGGTTTTCGCACCAGGTAGATGAACTTAGTTATAGGATCTAGCCACCAGGGCGGTTCCCAAGAACTAAATGTTCCCCTTAGGGCCATTTTCATGGTTGCAATCGCACCGCCAGTAGGAACTCTGAAGTGACATAACAAATGTTGGTGTCACTTTATTTTAGGGTCTTTTAACTAGTTGCTTATTAGCATGCATATTACTAGAATACTGGCTATTTATTAGTACTTATTATGCACATATTAATGCCTTATTCTGCATGACCTTATTCTACATTCTTAATCCTACCCAATACCTAAACTTAACAACTACCTTACTAACTATTAATAAGCAGTAAATTATGAGTTTATTGAGGGAAAAGACGTAGTTAATAGTTTATGTGTGTTCCCTATACTAAAGTGTTACCCAAATGTTATCTTTAGTGATAAGTGTTGTAACAAATTAAGTCCCTGTTTTTGAGCAAAGCAAACAATCTACAGTACAGGTAATCAATTATCATCAATCATCAATTATCAGTTATGATATATGAAAACTCAAGCACATTGCTTGACGTGCGAAAACCAACGAGGTTCATTCTTGTGTGTTTTGCAGCACGTTTGAGCTTCCGCAAGAACCAATGAGGTTTGTTCTCGCGATCGAGTAATCCACTCAATTCATGTGGATTAGTTTTACGATCTCTTTATGAACATTTTGAAGCGTCAAAGTGGTAGTTGCATAGCTGTAGATGGAGGGAAATTGCTCAGATTTTATTAAAAATATCTTCATTTGTGTTCAGAAGATGAATGAAAAACATACAGGTTTGGAACAACACGAGGGTGAGTAAATGATGACAGAATTTAAATTTTTGGGTGAACTAACCCTTTAATGTATAACAACGGACTGCCATAATTAATTAAATAAAGTGTGCTTACAAGTACTATTAAACTTACTAGTAAGAAAAAACGTGTTACAGTTTAAAACAAAAAATATTGAGGCCTTCTCTGTTTGAAATTCATTCAATATTATTAAACATAATGCAATATTACTATATTATTAAACATGAGTGAATATAATGCAAATTGACAGCAACATACTGAAAATGTATCTATAGTAAGATGTTAAAATGACATGAAATCATTTACAGTGTGATCACAGAAAAAAAGGTTGGAATATCAACCAAACAAAGCAGATTCAAATGCTGTGATATATATACGGCTTGTCCTTAATAAATGAATATTCAAGGCTGGGTTCATCCTGTGTTAGACTTCCATCTGTCTACCCTTAAACAACATCACCTCCCCTGTTCACACGACAGGTGTGTGTGTGTGTTCCAGCCCGCCACAGCTAGAGCAACACCTCACAAACTCACGGCGTCCAACCAAACCCCATGAATTATAAGCCCCCATTGTCTCTACTTCCGCCCCTGTGTTCACGTTGCAGTCAAACACATTTCCACTCTCATTAAAGAGATCACTAGTGACAAACCCACAAGTGCCCATCTCACATTTGACACACAGTATATATGAGTTTCATCAACTACTCACACTTTGTCCCAGGGGTTGATTCTTAATAAAACTAAGAATTGTAACTTTTTTCTTTTTGCTATACATTACATATAGTCAAACAAAAAATTATTCAGACATTTTTGATATCTTTGATATATTTGTACTTGTGGGTGCAGGACACTATAGTTCATTTATGTAAGTGAGGATAGCAAAATAAAGTAAACTGTGACATATTATACCCAAAAATTCTTCATACAGTGGACTACCAGTAAAATTGATAAAAAAGTTGTGTGTTATCTGACATAATTAAGATAATTTTTTTTTCATCATGTTTAACGCTGACATCTTGTCATATTTTATTACCATTTTTTTTAACTATAAGTGAATAAACTGTATTAATGAATGAAATGTTCAAGGTGTCTGAATAAATTTTGGTTTGACTGTATATAATATGTCATTAAGTTGTTTGTCATGCCTTCATATTTATACTACTTTTCAAATGCGTTATAGACTTTCTTTTTTTTCACCCTTGTCCCTGACTTTGAATCTTTTAATATGAAAATCTATCACAAAAATAAAAGCTTTAAAAATCTAAACAAAGGTTAAAATAGTCATAAACCATCTTAATATTTGTGTGCAAATGAATTATTTGAATATTTACACTAATTAATCCATTAAAACAAGCTATTTTAACTTTAAAAAAATTAAAAAGAAAGAAAACAAGAGAGAAATGTTACGTCATGTAAGAAATTATTCATAATATCATTCATAATATTATGACCATCAATCAAGCTGTACTTTTTATCAAATTCTGCAAAAAGTGTGAGAATATTTAATTGTGTGTATTTAGGATGCATAAATTGCTAGCTAACATGTCAAAAAGTATGCCATTTTATGCCAAAAATATTTAAAACATATCATTATAATTGGGGAAATTATCAGAAATTATTTAAAAATACAATTGAAGATAGATACATAAATTAAATAAACTATAGTGACTTTGCATTTTAATGAAACTGAATTTCTGCTCATAGTTAAAGAAACTCCCATACTGTGTATGTCTTCACGAAACAGTGCAAACTGTAATGATATTGATCTCATCTTTTTAAAATCTTCCCCTCTGTGAATTATTATTGCACATGCAATGAATTCAATCAGATTCGCACAACTGGTTTTATTGGAGTATGCATATCAGATATGGTTGTAATTGCATTTAATCCTGCGAATATTCAGCATAATGCTTACTTTTTTTTTGCATAGCATCGCCCCAACCTCACTACAGCTGCATGCGTGTAGATCACAGGAACAGGTCAAACGTGCACGCAAGCGCCTCACTTGCACCAAAACTAACATTATACCAGGAAAGGCGGTTTAGTTTATAAAAGACAAGATAAGCCCCATTCTCTCTCTCTCTCTCTCTCCCTCCCTCACTCTTTCTCACTGACACAAATCAGCACGGTTAGAATAAACTGCATAAGTTATCAGCTCCTTGGAAAGCAAAAGGAAGCCAAAAAAAAGAAAGAAAAAGACTTCTATCACTTAATGAAAAATAGCTTCCCTTTTGGACAGAACTTCATAGGCTGCAATCAAGCCATGGCCCCCTCTTCTTGACGTGCAATCGAGGCAAATCAAGTCAGCATCTATTAATAATATTTCCCTGGCTTCTTTCATTCCACTGCATGTCCTACGACTGTCAGGGCGCGTGATGGAGCACTGCCTTTATCTCTGCTCAGGCCTGCTCTGTCACTGTGATAAACAATTCTAACAAGAATCAGAATAAAGATCTTCCCAGTAGACTCCAGGAGATAGAGGCCCTTTTTTCTCATTTTCTAGACGGCAAAATTTAATCTAGTGGCTGGGCCCTTTTTCTCCCCTCCCTCTTTTCGCCGCCTTTTTTTTTTTTTTTCAGCGTCACATTCAAAGAGATGCAAATTTATCAGAGCTGGGACCTGATCGACTGGAAGCACTGCGTGAATGTCAAAGCGGAGGCTTTGGAAGCGAAGACACCTCCGTCTTAGCAGGGCTGGCTAATGAGCTGAGGCTGGGCTGGAGTAGGTTGTGCTGCCCCGTGTATCCGGAAGACTGGCCCCTGTAAGACAAGAAGATAAAGCCGCTTTTGATTGACTGTAATAACTGACAGTACTTACTTTCTCATAAACTTGTGTTTAGCAAACCGCTGTCTGCCTTTCTATAATATTTCCATTTTAGCCTCCAAAGTTTTGAAGACAGTTGACGTCAATGCTGCAACCACATTTGGACTGGGGAGACCAAATTTAATATTTTAAGAATTTAATTTAATTAAAAATCCCATTTCGGTCAACCACAATGGTGC
>RJVU01059333.1:628205-660657 GCA_003731715.1 Anabarilius grahami | reverse complement strand
ACAACCATCTTTTTATTTCATAAACGTCTTTCGACTGTGCAGCAAGTACATAGCTGCTGCAACAGGAAACCTCTATCAATAGCAAATTCGTAGCGCACTATACAGTATAAAACCACATGACTTCCTTTGCCGGTCCTCATGCTTTTAGTCAAAAGCAATGTGTGATAAGCAAGCTCATCGACGCATTCTGTCACACGTACTCCCATCATACCTGCATCCTGACAGTAAAGACATTGTAATAGGCCTTTGGGTGACCAGAATAAGAGGCAGGTGCTCTGAGCACAGGATATCTGGCCCATCAGGGATAACATAACCTGACAGCTGGGAAACCCTGCACTCACGGGGGGTGAAAATGCATTGATCAGCTTAACACTGTGAAAATCTCTGAATGTGAGAGACTGAATGTGAAGAGTAACTGCTTCAAAACAATAAATAATGTTTTCTCCGAAAATTTGACCAATATATTCCAACTGGAACCCATAAGTGCCCTTTCTAACAAGGAAAGTTACGTTTGGAGTCCATTTAAATGAAAAGGAACATTTTCAGTATTATTAAAATTGTTTGTCATCATTTTTGTAGCCCAATTTAGCTGTTTGTTTGGAATCCATCAGCATGCCGAATCTTAAAAAGCATAGTAAAAAGAAATAGCGTGATGATAAATAAATAAAAACTATATCAGCACTCAAATGGGTCTCACTTTTAACATATTCCTTTATTCCAAATTCACACACTTACTCTATACAGACACATACAGATATACATCATCAGTTCACTTCCTGTTCGAGTCTGCTGGCAGGTTTATGGTTGTTTTTATCCTCCTCCTTTCTGTTCGAGAAAAAAAAGAAGAAGGAGGAGAACCCACTCGGCAAGGTGGAGTCCTGATACATATTCAACCTAAAGTAACCCAACATGATAGAATGATACTTTATCTTGCGGGACGCGTCCACGTCTTTGGTGAGGGTGGGTCTAAAAGGAAAAATAAAGTGGGTGAGATTGATTAGCTGTGAGCATGCTGTTGGCAGGGGTGGTACAGTCTCGCAAAAGGGTGGGGGGGATGGTGGATGAAAGGCTACTCACTATATCGGACAGGTGAGGGATGACACCTGGGGGAGAAACGGTAAATAAAAGCAAAAGCAGGTAATCCGTTTGGAGGCAGGACGAGTTCGGTGGGTGAGAGAGGGTGCGAAGAGAAGTCATTGAAAAATTACCAACACTGGTATATTTTCTGAGACCTTGGACTCATTCATTATCTTTTTTTCAGAATATGTTAGTACTTCATCTATAATTACTCTCATGTCAACCTAAGCATTACTGTGTCATTATGATTGCGGCTTGAATCATTTTATTCTGTTCAGGTGTGTGTGTATAGGTACATGCCAGTGTTTTTATTTACTATTTTTTTTTTTTTTTAGATTTATTAATATTTTGAAGTAGCTTTTATTTTTATATTTTTAGTTTTCATGTTAATTTTAGTCAAATTTTTAGTCATTTTATTATTTATTTTTTAAATAGTGCTATTTAGGTTTAATTTTTTTTTTCTTCTTTTTTCCAGGTAATAATTTTACTGTCAGTTTTTTGTCAAGGCAACATTTCTAATTTTCATTTAGTTTAAAGGAGACCTATAATGTCCCTTTTACAAGTCTCAGGTGTCCCCAGAATGTGTCTGTGAAGTTTCAGCTCAAAATACCCCACAGATCATTTATTATAGTTTGCAAATTTCCCCTATTTGGACATGAGCAAAAACACGTGGTTTTTGTGTGTGTCCCTTTAAAAGCAAATAAGCTTTTTCCAAAAGAGGGTGGCGCTTTAACAGCTTCGTTTCCTCAACAACAACAAAACTGGAGAATCTCACGCAGCCAAAATGACAATTATCAGTAACAGTGTTCAACCTTACATTGTTCAAAATGAAGTCGGACACTGATGGAGAGACTCAGGAAGAAGTTACAACTTTTAGAATGCATCTGAACGTTTCTGAATGGTTAGTGGATCAATTTATGTAGTTGCTGTGGAGTTGATTCTACTCATTGACTAGCATGTGCCGTCATGTTAATGTTTTGTGCAAATCCAGCGTTGAATTAACCCTCGTTTGTGAAGCAGTCCGGCATAAAATGATGGCATGGTAACAACACTCCACTACAACAACTCTTCCTCTTCTCTAAAGCAGCCCAACATGGCCTCACCCCCTTTGTTGTGAATTCCCGGGGGCGGGGTTTATGTAAATTTTAGGGTTAGTGATGTCACTAACCTGGGAAGAAGCTTGTTGTAGTCCCTACCAGCCATTTGTTGTAGTCCTTAAACAGCGAATTCTTTAAAAGAAAACATTTCCCTTTGCATTGAACTTTGAGCGTCCTAACTTTTGCAGACGTTGTTTGTGCTCAAACAGCAACATTACACACTAAAGTTAAAAAAGTAAAAATCATAATCAACCACCCCTTTAAGTTTTTCAACTAATATTTATATTTGTTTTATTTCATCTTTATTTAAATTAACTGAAATGGTTTAATAATTGTAGTTTTAGGTCACGATAATAACCCTGGTACATGCATGCGTGTATTCCTTTGTATGCATATACTTTATATTTGTATGATTTTGTTTGTCGATGCGTATAGATGTGTGCACTCTGTATATAACATGTATCCTATACCTACATGACATACTTTGTATTACATAATTGTGTATTAAGTTAGGTAATATTTATTTATTTTTAAAAATTTGTTTATTTGATTTAAATTTTATGGTGGATTGGGGACAATATTTGTTTGCTATTCTCCTGTATCTTAATCCTGTATTAGTATTGTAAAAGTTCAATAAACAGATTAAGCAAAAAAAAAAAGAAAAACAGAAAAGAAAAGAAAAGAAAAGAAAAAAGTTCTGTCGTCGTGAGGTTCATGCCCACACCTTTCCCTCTAACCCCCTGTGTGACAGCTTCGCACTCCAGATCAGCAGCCGTGGGAGACCAACATCTAATCCATCCTCGCTGCAGCCTTATACATTTTTAATTGTGCTGGCAAGAGAACTGGGACGAGGGACAGAGATTGAGCGCAATGTCTAGAGCTGTATTAGAGAGGCAGGGCTTCTCAAACATCTGCCCCGCCCATCCCAATAAAGTTAACAGAGGAAAAAAAAAGGCTATGCAAATGAGTTTGCACCCCTCGCCAGCCCGCTTCCTTTCTGCATTGATTGACGCACTGAGCTTCTCTTATCATCTCTCATAATACTGACAGTGGACCAAACCTTGAAGCTTGAACGCATATCACACTAAGTGGAAATGTAAAGGCTTTATTTCAGCACATGATAGCTGACCTTGGAGAAATCACAAATTACCTTCTGTGGCACAATGTTGTGAGATGTGTGCATGTAAAAGATTATATGGAAATATTCTGTATGAACTGTTTTTCATTATCATAAAGGAATAGGTCACCCATCATTTACTCATCCATGTCATTTCAAACCAACATGATTTTCTTTCTTTCGCAGAGCACAAAAGGTGCTGTATTTTCTCATCATGCAGTTACAAAGTTAAGTTTAAAAAAAGGACACAAAAGTATCCATGACTCATGCACTCTATTCCAAGTTGTATGAAGTCATATGACTGCAATTATGTCACCAAATTTTACTTCCCACTTTTCGTGAATGCACCTGGGATTATCAGTGAATGGCAACTCAAATTTTGGTCTTGTATGGTTTCAGAATAGTATCGGAATATGGCACACAAGTTATATGAACCACTTTTATGGTGCTTTTGTTTCCTTTTTTAAGCTTGAAAGTCTCTGTTCATTGTAATTGCATGAAAAAGAGCATGGGGAAACTTATTTCATAGCAATAACAATTTGAATTTTCAACTTCTCTCCTTTTGTGTTACTTCGAAGAAAGAAAGTTGTGGGTTTGAAACAGCATGAGGGTGAAAAAATTAAATTCTGGGTGAACTATTCCTTAAACTTTCTAACATTGACTTTTCTATGTATTTTGCATAGCAACAATAGCATATCATAGCAGATTCTCACCAATGAACATGCTATTTTTGTTATGCTATTATACTTTTCAGAATATGTTATTGTTTTTATTGTAAATCATATACTACGCGATAATCAGGTATGCTCTTTACCTATTGTATAACAAAAATAAGATTTCATGAATCATTCTATGACAACTGAATGGGAAATTTGATGGTTGTGTTTTTATCCAGTGAAACGGCTTTATATGTATTTACCCATTTCCACAAAACTGCTCCCCAATTATTCATTCATAATCATATTGCATTGAACATGATACTAAAGCTCTAATTTCTCTGTTTAGAATTTTTATATAGATTTTTCTGATATTTATTTCAACCACACTTCATTATAACCATGATTAGATAGAGTACAGGTTTCCAGAGCACTGACATTTTTATTAGGACCAAGAATTGGGAGGGGTGCTGGGGGGGTAATTCCTCTGGCATCTGCCACATCAAGATGTGAGGACAAAAGTCTCCCAAAATTGCCATTCTCCATGCATATTAAAGAAACTTGTCATCCAGACATCACGGAAAGTTACAAAAGATAAGAGGCACAATCCCTTTGGGGCAGCATTTCTTGCCATCAGAATGGCAAAATTATAACCATAAAAATGTCCAATTTAGTGGAAAATGCTTGATTTTAGTATGTTTTGCATAAAAGCCAGTGCATTTAAATTGCCTGTGCCAAAAAAAAGACAAATTGGCAATCCATGTTGAGTCAGAATTGACACTAACGCTATAACAAAGGGAATATGCATTACAGTGGACTGTAGAGAGGCACTCTACCTTCTGAAAGGTAGAGTCCATTGAGACTGTAAATTAGGATGGAGGAACAGGGAGATGCACTCCTCGCAGAGAGTTAATGTGTGGCGCATATGCTGCTTCAGAGAAATTACGCTTCTTCCTTTTCATATGTGCGGTCTGTCGTAATGTTAGGATGTACACAATTGTGACGTGATGTGAATTGAACGCGGCATTCTTGGAGCGCAACCTGCATTTTGCACGTCCTTTATAAATGAAAATCTCTTTATAAAAGAGTACCTTCTCAAGCCACATTCAAAGTGCACAGCCGTTTTGAGGTTCATCTCATTTACCGCTTGCATGCTAAGCATACTTTCTGCTAAAACAGCACACTCACTTCAGTTAAACCATAATAAATTAATCAGTGTTGTTATTGTCAACTAAAACAAAAATAATAATTACCCCAAGATTTACTCAAATCCTAGGTGTATATGACTTTCTTCTTTCTGATGAACACAATTTGAGTTATATTAATAAATATCCTGACGTGTCCAAGCTATATAATTGCAGTGAACGGGGGCAACGAGTTTGAAGCTCAAGAAAGTGCATCCATCCATCGTAAACGTACTCCACACAGCTCTGGGGGTTAATAAAGGCCTTCTGAAGCAAAGCGATGCGTTTGTGTAAAAAAAAAAAAAAATTCCATATTTAACAAGTTATAAAGTAAAATATCTAGCTTTTGCCAGACCGTATTCAATGTCGCATCAGTTACGCTTTTTTCGTAAGTTGAATACGGAAGGTGTAGGACGTAGCGTAACTGTGAGAGGCATTACACTTTCTTCCTAAGTTGAATACAGAAGGCGGTCCGGCGGAAGCTTGATATTTTACTTTCTAACTTGTTAAATATGGATATTTTTCTTACACAAATGCATCACTTCGCTTCAGAAGAATTTTATTAAGCCCCCGGAGCCGTGTGGAGTACGTTTATGATGGATGGATGCACTTTCTTGAGCTTCAAACTCGTTGCCCCTGTTCACTGCCATTATAAAGCTTGGGCGCGTCAGGATATTTATTAATATAACTCCGATTGTGTTCATCAGAAAGAGGAAAGTCATATACACCTAGGATGGCTTGAGGGTGAGTAAAGCTTGGGGTAATTTTCATTTTAAAGTGAACTAATCCTTTAAAACAAATTGTAATAAAATACAGCTGAAATAAAATAAAACAAATATTAGATGAAAAACTTTGTATAATAAATTGAACGTATAGTTTGATAATTTCGCTATTTACATACTATTAAGAGTGTAATTTGCCACTATGACACCGGGGTCATGGAATAAATCTGGTTTTCTGAACACTCCCCGCAGCCTGCCATTGGCCGATACAATAGATAGTCCTGCCCCCAAACTCACACTATTGGTTGAGCCAGTGTTGCTGGTTCAAGCTATGTCAGGGACTGAAACAAACAGTATAATTGTTTGAAAACAGAGCCACAACCTGTGGGTAAATTACCCTACAAATGGCTTACTCATGGTTGTTTCTACATATCAGACAAGTGGGAAAAAATATTTTACCACCAAAAAAAGTCCTTAGTTCAGCTTTAAGGTTAAAAGAATATATGCTGTTTTAAGCATTAAAAGTTTGTTCTTTCAACACAGAGGTGCACTAAACAATTATTTCAGTTATATTCGGAGCAATCAAAGCATACGTCTTTGTATTCCCTCCTTCGCAGTTTTGCTAACCAAGCATTCACACATCTTAACAGTGATTTAGAAGCAGCACATCAGCTTGCTCTTAAAGACACAATCAGACTTGTTTTCACAGTCGACAGTCGATTTTACTGACGTGTGCTCAGCAACCTCTAGAAAACTTTCTTTAGCCGCCTCAGGTGAAGCACCTTCATTTCTCACTTTGTCTGTGTAATTTATGGAAATATCTGAGTGTTCTCTCTGAGGCAAAAGCGGATTTCCTGAAAGATAAGTGCAAAATTCCACAATGCCGATCTACCAAGTGGGTAAACACGGGAGTGAGAAAATAACACCTCGGGAATGGTCTATGGATCAACATTCTCCAAAATATGATTTCCTAAATCCTTTATAAATTATAATAACACTGATAAGCTTTCGGCTTAAGTGATCCATGGAATCACTGGCTTGAGAGTTTAACACCAGTACCTGAAGAGGTAATTCTGATGCAAATGAGACGGAAGACTTCCTAATAAATGCCACTGGGTGGTGAATCAGGTCCAGGTGGGAGTGTTATTTATACAGTTTGGGTAAAGACTTGCATCAGAGATTGAGAAGAAACGGATTGATGCTAAGTTGAGCCATGGCTTAATGTATTGTGAGAAGTTTTGCTCGGTTTCTCACCGGTATTGTTGATATTCTCACTCACTCTCTGACAAACACACACACACACACACACTCACGCAACCTGGTCTAATCTGCACTGCTGATTGGCCTACGTTTCCCTAGCATTTGTTAAAATTATATATATTTATTTAACATGCACTACCGGTCAAAAGTTTGGAATAATTTGGATTTCGTATATTTTTTTACGTATTTAGTCTCTTATGCTTAGCAAGACTGCAATACATTTGTTAAAAATAAGTTTAAAACAGTAATATTTTTAAACATTATAACATTTTAAAATAACTTTTCAATTTTATTATATTTTAAAATGTAATTTATTCCTGTAATGGGAAAGGTGAATTTTTTCAGTCCTACTTTATATTAGGTGGCCTAGCTACTATGTACTTACATTTAAATTAATAATTTGATACAATTGCAATTATTGTGTACATACATGTTTTTACATTGTACTAATATTTTAAAAAATACCTGCATGTAATTAATTTCTGTAATTACATTTATAATTACACTGTTGACCCACTGCTTACACCTTAACCCATCCTTAAACCTACCCATACCACCAAACCTGGCCCTAACATTACCCATAACCCACCTCAATAGCAGCAAAAGTATTCTGCAATACAATATAAACACAATAAATACATTATACTTATTTTTTGATGTAAGTACATAGTAGTTAGGCCACCTAATATAAGGTGGGACCGAATTTTCTGCTTAATCCTGAAGGATAACGTGACACTGGCTGCTGAAAAAATTGAAAAATAAGCTTTGCCACCACAGCAATAAATTACATTTTATAACACATTAAACAGAAAAACATTATCTTAAATTGGAGAGCATAAAATTATTTTTCATAAAAACCATAAAAAAATCTAAATTATTCCTAACGTTTGACCAACAGTGTACATAACTCCTAGAATCCTTGACACAAGTTGATGAGTGTTTTTTGTTAATGTAATCTAAAACAAGCATGCCTCAGATTACAAGGGTCATGTTATGTGCCGCAGACATGTTCATAAGTAGCATAAAATATGAAGTTCTGAGGGCCTTGAACTTGAAGTTTTTCCTTCTGCATTTTCAAAAGCTGGAAAAAAAATCATAATGATATCATATCATCTCTGCAGATGTGATACAGTGATAAATTTACCCCTTATTACTCATGTCACGGCTATAAAAGATTAATACCCCTCCACAGTTTTTGCTCGCTCAAAGGCCATCTCCAGCCATTTCCAGCTATTTGTTATAATTGCCTTGACAAACCCTGGTTTCATCTCAATTAGCACCTGAATAGGCACCACTAGAGCTAATAGAAGCTGTTAGTCCATTGCACAATTTAGGCTGAACAGAAATGGTGATGGGTAAAATGCAATTGAATTCCTAAGTGCCTGTGCCTACTTTGTTTGCCAATCAACTGTAGACCCGGGCTTTGTTTCACTAGATACCTTTTGGGGATCCTAATGGAGCAAGTCCTGCCCCCAGGCATTTGGTGCCACTCAGGCAGTCTATTGTTTTTCCTCATAGGGGGTACTCTTCATACGCAAGGAGTATAGAGAATGGCTATGTGAATTAACAAGAGAAATTAAAGAAATCACAGACGCACCAGATCACGCATTTTATAGCTTTAACTTTTGTTAAATCTGTTAGATAAGTACGGGGAAAGTACAAACTATTATTAGCGGCACTTTTTCACTTTTTTTCTTTTGAGAGCAACTTTTTGAGCAAGTTACTTATGTAATATTCGTTTTATTGTCATGACTTTGCTTAAACAGTCCTGTCTTCTCTGTTTTTGAACCTGTTTTGGCATTAAAGGGTTAGTTCACCCAAAAATGAAATTTCTGTCATTAATTACTCACCCTCAAGTTGTTCCACACCCGTAAGTCCTTCGTTCATCTTCGGAACACAAATTAAGATATTTTTGATGAAATCCGAGAGCTTTCTGACCTCCCTATAGTCAGCTACGTCATAACCAATTTCAACGCATGCGTCGTGCTGCTCACGTGTACAGCGTCGGCCAATACTGAGCCGGCGCTCTGACGTAGAACCTGGAAGTGCTGAACTGTGTTTACAATGTGAACAGCGTAGGAGACTGACAGGGAAAAGAAGAAATTGTTGAATAAAGTCTTTATTTTTGTTTTGCGCCCAAAACATTAAGGTTGAACCACTGTACTCACATGGACAATTTTAACAATGTCTTTACTACATTTCTGGACCTTGAAATTGGTTATGACGTCGCTGACTATAGGGAGGTCAGAAAGCTCTCAGATTTCATAAAAAATATCTTAATTTGTGTTCCCGAAGATGAATGAAGGTCTTACAGGTTTGGAACGATATGAGAGTGAGTAATATATCATTTTTTTTGGGGTGAACTAAACAAAAAGAAAAAGCGATGAGCTAAAACCCGAAAGTGTGCTTGAAAGTGTGTTCCTTAGTATTAAATAATAATACTGTACATACTAGAATTTGTGATATGATAGATCTAACTGACAATAGCACCAAGTTAAAGATCAAATCAAGCTGTTGTGCCTTTTCCTCACAACTGAACACTCACGGACAGCGCATGATGTTTGGCTCTAAGCAACGACCTTGAATTAGCTTCCAGTAGCCTAAACCTTAATCAATATGAGCTAAGGAAATACCCCAAAGTCAATATGAAAGGGGTAAACTGGTACTCATCTATCTCTTATTTTCTTTTCTGTCTGAGAAAGTGAGAAGACTGAGAGAGACCCTTTAAAAGAGATTACATTTACATTTACATTTATGCATTTGGCAGACGCTTTTATCCAAAGCGACTTACATTGCATTATACTATACATTTGTATCTGAGTATGTGCAATCCCTGGGATCGAACCCATGACCTTGGCATTGCTAGTGCCATGCTCTAACCACTGAGCTACAGGAAAGAGATGTTTCAAGTCATCTTTTCAGCAACAATACAGAAGGAAAAATAGTTTGTAAAGGGTAAGGGATAACTGGAGTCATGCTGTATTCTAGGTATTTCAATACAGAGAAGTCGAGAGAACATTAAAGCACTTAGGTGAACTAACATCCCTTAAGTCCTAAAGAGAAGAGATTCAAAGAACGTTTGTCCTTAGTCTGGTCTTAAATACTTACCGTGTTGCATAAGATATGAGCATTACAATGTTCACACACCTGTCAACGAACGGTGACTTAATTAAATTTGTCTTTAGCCAGTAAATTATTCAGGCTATACTGTACGTAATTAACGGCTACCTAAAATATATATCTTACTGCCATACACAGAATTAATGGGGATTTGTTAAATGGCTTCATCCAGTAACAAAGGGAAGCTTGTGAGGGAAAAAATAAATGGTGCAGTAACCATTCAGTAGAGTGTACATATAACTAATGCAAGGTTGTGTTACAGTCGTGGTGGACATCTAATATGCACTTGGATATCATTGGAGGCAGCATAGTCAACAAACTGCCATTTACACAAAACACATTTTTGCTTATAAAAATGCAAGACAGTGCAGAAAACAACTTTACTTAAAAACATGGCATTTATGCTCATGCACCAAAACGTGGCGCAACGTGTTAAATTGCTTTTATATAGGAGTTCAATAAGCAGAAAATCAACAGAGTATTTTAGACACAATATTTCTAGTTTTTGCTCTGCCAACGGAAATAGTTTCAAACCTGTCTCCGAACGACAAAGTCATTCCTGAATGAATCTGTGTCTTTGAAAGAACACAGATTCACCGATAGAACACAGATTTGGTCGAGTAAATGATTCAATGACTCACTCATACTAACTCATAGTACAGTAACTTCATTTCTAATTTAATCAGTGTTTTGAGCAAATGGTTTGAGTGATTCAGCATCAGTCACATGTTTTGTTCATGAATGAATCAGTGTAAATCGGTTAAATTATTTAATGATGCTACATGGTGTATCTATGTAACCTGCAGAAAGAGTCATTGACCAACATCAACAACCACACTGAAACACATATTTTAACCTTGTAACATTCACATATTCATAACATAACATTCATACATTTTTAGCTGTGACTCAAGTGTCCTTTTTGTGCTGTTGTATATTGACATATAAGTCAACAATGGCCGGTTGCATAAACTAGTTTTACAAGTTAGTCATCTACAGTATCTCACAGAAGTGAGTACACCCCTCACATTTTTGTAAATATTTTATTATATCTTTTCATGTGACAACACTGAAGAAATTACACTTTGCTACAATATAAAGTAGTGAGTGTAAAGCTTGTATAACAATGTTATGCAACATTGATGTCCCCTCAAAATAAATCCACATACAGCCATTAATGTCTAAACCGCTGGCCACAAATGTGAGTACACTCCTAAATGAAAATGTCCAAATTGGGCCCAAAGTGTCAATATTTTGTGTGGCCACCATTATTTTCCAGCACTGCCTTAACCTTCTTGTGCATGGAGTTCATCAGAGCTTCACAGGTTGCCTCTTCCACTCCTTCATGACGACATCACGGAGCTGGTGGATGTTAGAGACTTTGCGTTCCTCCACCTTCCGTTTGAGGATGCCCCACAGATGCTCAATAGGGTGTAGTCCATCACCTTTACCCTCAGCTTCTTTAGCAAGGCAGTGGTCCTATTGGAGGTGTTTCTGGGGTCGTTATCATGTTGGAATACTGCCCTGCGGCTCAGTCTCTGAAGGGAGGGGATCATGCTCTGCTTCAGAATGTCACAGTACATGTTGGCATTCATGGTTCCCTCAATGAACTGTAGCTCCCCAGTGTCGGCAGCACTCATGCAGCCCCAGACCATGACATTCCCACCACCATGCTTGACTGTAGGCAAGACACACTTGTCTTTGTACTCCTCACCTGGTTGTGGCCACACACGCTTGACACCAAATAAGACACATCTGAACCAAATAAGTTTATATTAGTCTCATCAGACCACAGGACATGGTTCCAGTAATCCATGTCCTTAGTCTACTTGTCTTCAGCAAACAGTTTGAGGGCTTTCTACTGCATCATCTTTAGAAGAGGCTTCTTTCTGGGACGACAACCATGCAGACCAATTTGATGCATTGTGTGGCGTATGGTCTGAGCACTGACAGGCTGACCCCCCACCCCTTCAACCTCTGCAGCAATGCTGGCAGCACTCATACATCAATTTCCCAAACACAACCTCTGGATATGTCGCTAAGCACGTGCACTCAACTTCTTTGGTCGACCATGGCAAAGCCTGTTCTGAGTGGAACCTGTTCTGTAAAACCACTGTATGGTCTTGGCCACCATGCTGCAGCTCAGTTTCAGGGTCATGGCAATCTTCTTATAGCCTACGCCATCTTTATGTAGAGCAACAAATCTTTTTTTCAGATCCTCAGAGTTCTTTACCATGAGGTGCCATGTTGAACTTCCAGTGACCAGTATGAGAGAGTGAGAGCGATAACAATAAATTTAACACACCTCCTCCCCATTCACACCTGAGACCTTGTAACACTAACGAGTCACATGACACCGGGGAAAGAAAATGGCTAATTGGGCCCAATTTGAAAATTTTCATTTAGGGGTGTACTTACTTTTGTGGCCAGCGGTTTAGACCTGTGGTTTAGGCTGTGTGTTGAGTTATTTTGAAGGGACAGCAAATTTACACAGTTACACAAGCTGTACACTCACTACTTTACATTGTAGCAAAGTGTAATTTCTTCAGTGTTGTCACATGAAAAGATGTAATAAAATATTTACAAAAATGTGAGGGGTGTACTCACTTCCGTGAGATACTGTAATTGTTTTCTTCAGGACTGTTCATAACTTTAAGTCAATTATATAAAGACGTAGATTGATTTTATTTGATACAGAAAAGTAAGAGCGATTACCCCTAACTAACTGCTAGTTGCTCATACTAGTTCATAAGTCACAGTCTCAACATAATGGCTATGTTTATGCAACTGGCCCCAGATTGATGCAATAAAAAAAATGGTAACTAATTTAACTCATTTTCCAGTCTTTTTCATCATAAAAGCGACAGGGCCATTTGAAATAGGTCTTCTGCTAAAGAAGTTGAGGGTGGGATACTTGATGGAAAGTGGACTAACATCGAAGGGAATAAGTTGACATAAATTCCTGACCTTTGATAATGTTTATCCAGACCCTCAAAGCCTCCCGGAGCCTCCTGATGCATGTCAAGTTCGGAAGTGGGCTAATTTAGAGCTGATGCCCATTATGCAAACATGAGGGAAGTTCAGTTGACATGTAACTCATGTATTTTTGAATCTGATTAAAGCAAACCATGGGTCAAAACTTCAGTGCCATCGGCACAGGCATGGGTCAGTCTTAAATTATGCAGCAAGTCAGGGAGTGAAAAAAAGACCTAAATTAGATGAAGGAACTCAAATTTTGCCACTGGCACACCACCTAATTCTAGTCCCAGTGAGCCAAAAAGACCCATAACTTGTTTTTGACACATGAGGTTGACTTACCATCTCAAAACATGGAATTTTATGCTGAGAATATTTAAATAATACGAAATGCTGCAATAAGAGTCTGAACACAACTGCCAAAACAAAAATGGATGCTTGAAGATGTTTTAGGGTATGTATTTCACTCTAAAAATGGTTCTAAATGCCACCAGATTAGGGTTTATTGACTTCTAAATGTTTGTTTTTTTGAAAGTGTAATTATAGGTAGGTGTGTTATCAATTAAACAACATTTAAAGATTTTAAGTATGATAGAAGATCATGTAATTTTTGCCATTTCAATTTGCTGTCATAGCATCATTTCATCATTCATTCTTTCTCCTTTTTGAATGTCATTTAAGGGCTACCCAGGGTTAACATGTTAAATCTGTTTTATGAGGTCTGTTGGAGCCCACTCTTCAACAATACATCTGTTCAACAATTATTAGACCGTTTTTGTCATAAAAAATTCAACACCCCCGAGTGTCGCATGAGTAAGACCTGAAAATTTATGCAGCGAATGGAATACTTAATTTCTCCTAGGAACAGGAATGGAGTAAAAACAGAGATTCACTTAAAATATTCTCCAATTAGATATGTTGAGCTGATTGGTGTATGTGCTGGACATGGAAGAGTTATCATACATCATCTATACCATTCTAAACTGCTATGCGAATATCATTGTAGTTTATAACAATACGGATAAAAAATAATAATAATAATAATAATAACAACATGTAATAACATTGGAATAACATAAGGTGAGACAGGATTTTTTTTGTGGGTGTGGGAACAATTTCTTTAAAGCCAGACTTTTCAACCTGGAGAAATTGATTGAATAATATAGAATTTTCTTAAAAAATTTGATTCATTANTTATTCATTATATATTTATTAATTAATAATAAAATATTTCTATTGTACAATAAAATAATGAGTCTGAGTGAGTCCTCAAGTCTGTAAAGATTGAAAACACCTGCCATAAAAGTTTAATTATATATATAAAAAATACTGCTCATTCGAAGGCGTTCAATGATGACACATTCCACGACAGATGTCTTTAATGAAGCAACCCCACTATGACCTAAAAATATGGACACATTTGGATTCAGTGTATTCTCTACACTTAATTTCTTTCATTTGTTATTTAATGACCTGCAGAAGCAAGTAGTGCATTCATTGCTCTAACAAACCAATGGACGTATATGCCTCATTAAGGTTAGAATAGCATTATGCGTCATTTTTTCCTGTTTCTGAATGATAAGAACAAAGGGTAGAAAGAGTTTTATTGAAAGAAAGAGGCTTAGGAAACTGGAAATTGATCAGGATCCCGTTTGGCTTCTGCTAGCTTGTCATGTTCATATCTGATATGAGAATCTCTTCATGATGTTTCTACACATCATGCAAATTCAGCCATCTGTAGCTTTGTCTGAATGTAAACAAGCCTATCACATGGCAAGTTCTCCATCTGTAGTTTCACGTAACAAAGGCAAAATTACTCACGAACATTGCATCAGTTTCTCTAGTCTTTCTTAAAGGGATAGTTCACCCCAAAAAAGAAAAACTGTCATTTACTCACCCTCCTCATGTTGTTTTTTTTCACAATTAAACTGTTCATACATTCACAACAAAATGGGCCATCATAAAAAGACAGCTGTAAGATAAGGGAACTGTTTCATAAGTTTATGTTGCATATATTTTATGTTTAATATATACATTGGCTAAAGCCCTTTTCTCTTAATGACAAGCTCCTTACAGAAGAGGGCAGGAAGGTAGCAGCTCCTGGCCACTTCCTGACTCCTTTTAGGAAAGAGCAATTCCCCCAGTCCCTCCACTCTCCCTGGCTGGAATGCGTTCTGACAGGCAGGAGGGATGACCCTGAGAATCACATTATGTATATTTCTAAGCAGCCTCCTGCATTTGCATGTAGGAGACAGTTAAAATAAGGCCATAAATCAGCTGCAAACATATAAATGGATTTGTGGGAGATTGAAACCCTCGGAGAGTCTCCCGAGCAAATATTTCAGGGCCTGTCTGAGAGATATCCACTGTCATTAAGCCGCGGGAGCTCTCTGACCACTCGCCGTGTATATTTCCTTCATTACATGACCAGGAAGACGGCCACGTATGGCTAGTTCGATAAATCTATCTGCATATTCCTGTGTCTGCTTTGTCATCAGGGACCAGCAGTTTAAGTGTTTTATCTATTTTCAGGAAACTTGAATAAAGGAGAAGAATGTGTCAGAAACGGTTTATGTGTTTCTACTATCAGCATGTTAAACTAAAGAAATCATTCATAACTATCACAGATTTTCATTTTCACATCACAATTTACATCAAAAATAGTCCAAAAATATAAATTGTAAACTCACCTAGTAGGTCTCACAACAAAAGCATGTAAGCACTCATTGCTGTTAGTAACCAATTTATATTTTGGCGAATGGGTGGCTAATTCATATGAATGTGCACAATCTCATTCATAACTTTTTGTATGATCTGCTTACCCATTGACGGGTAGGGGCTGGGTTAGAGTGGACTTTCATGCTTCCTTTTTTCTAATAATTGTTAGAAATAATAAGTTTTTTGCCTGACAGCCAGAGTTCTTATGATAGCCACCAGAGGGCACTCCTTCTGTCTTCTTTACCGCTTTATGAACTGCATTTCCCATAATCCTTTCCCTGGACTCATTATGCTTCATTACATTCAGCTGTGTCTCATTATCCTTGTTAAGTGATAGCCCAGTGTTTTCTGTCAGTCTTTGCAAAGTCTTGTATGTTGTTACACTGCATTTCGGAGTGTTATCCTGGTTTCCTGTGTCTTGTTTTTTGATTCTCTGCCCATGTTCTGGATTACCCTTTTTGCCTGTGTTTTCTGCCCTGTTTCTTACTTGGATTGTTTGCCCATGTGTTTGACCCTTTGCTTGCAGTGCAACCAATTTAGCAATTTTGTCGCTAGATTTAGGCCCAATCCCAATTCTACCCCTTATCCCTTTCCCTTTCCCCTACCCCTTCGTTTTGCGCATTCACATGAAGGGGTAGGGGTGTCTCGATTCTCTTTTGGCTGGAGTGGTAGGGGTAAGGGGAAGGGCCAGATAGCCCTTAAAACGAAGATTTTTCGGGACCACACTTCGAACGAAGGGGTATGAGAAATTTCCCTGCATACACCGACTACTGTGCTGCTAGAATGCGTGTAGTGATCATGGTAATAATATTTACACTCAGGATCGATCACTTATGTGTTACCTGGCTGCCAGTTTCTCCGTAGCTTGCTAAACGCGCTATTTGACTGATGTGAACACAAATGAGTGATACAGTTAAAAGAAATATCTGGTCATCCTTCATAGCGCAGTCGCTATTTGCATCTCGTATCGCCTGTAATCTCTTGGGTTACCAAGGCAACAACTGACTCATTTGTATTACATAGCAAAGAGCTCCGTTATCGCAGCACCACAGTAGAAAACGAAACCATATCCATACCGGCCGGCTCGGCTTGAAATGCAACGGTTAAACAAACAGCTTGGCCCGATGGAAAAGCGGCTTCACCAGTCTTGGGAAACTCGAAGGCTCATACGTTTTCGAACTGAAACCGAGTGCCGTACAAAATACAGCGCAAAACAATGTTGGGAGCGAGTAATCTGTTCAACGTGCTCGCGCCTGATTTTTGTTGATATGCGCACTTCATTGCTGTTCATACTGATTAAATGTTACAGGACACTAATAAAAAGAAACTAGGTATGATGACGTGTTTAATGGTGTAGTAGTGGTGTCCCATTTCTTAGGGGAATATTTTCACCCCTACACCTTGCCACTCTGTTTCAAGGGGCAAGGGGAAGGGCAAAGGGGTAGGCGAAGGGGTATAAAATAGAATTAGGACTGGGCCTTAGTGACTTTCCTGCCCCTTTTGAGACTTTTTTCCTAGTGGCAAATCTTGCAACTTCTTGGACAAACCTTATCTAGATTCCGTGACTTGCCCACTGATCTATATGTATATTAATATAGATCAGTATGACGTCATCTAGCGATATTTAGCGACCAGTTTTAGCTACTTTCCACTGAAGGCAATTGGCAACACTGTTTGCTTGTTATATGGATTGCGATTCTGGATTGTCCTGCAATAAAGCTGAATTTGAATCTTGAGTCTCAGAGCAGTTCGTAACAGATTCACATCGTACAAATTCATACAAAAATTCCACCTCGTAAAACAGCTACATTTTCGCTTGAGATCGGGTTGGGATTTTTTCCTCAAATGGAATACCATAGTACCATATTCAAGTAATATCATGGAAACAACATGATTAAGTAAATGATGACATATGGGTCTAACTATCCCTGTAATGTCAAAAATGGAAGAAAAAAACAATGAATAATCTCCGGATTTTGTTTTCATTCACAAAATACAGCACATAAAGCAGAAATCCTTACATTTAGACCTGAAAAAAAGAGCTAAATGAAAGTAAATGGCTTGTGCTTTGAAAAACATCCTTAATTCAAGCACAAAGAAATTAATTACGGTTTAACTGTGTTGCTGGTCAGCAGCCATTAAATGCAGTTCCAGTTTAAATGCTGACAATGCCGTTTAATGAAGGATTAGTGACTGTCACTCCCACATGAGAGAACAAAGCATCCCTGGAGGAAAAAATAGAAACGACTCACAGTCACAGATATAGAGCACCTTTATAAGACTTGCTGCTTTGCAATGAGGACACCTCTAGCATGACATATCTTTGGAGAGCACTATCTGTATGCTAATGAATCAAATGAACAGGCAGAGGAAGATAAAAAACCTAAAGTACTGCAGATGAGAGAGACCTTAAAGAGTCTGTTTACAGTGGATGATGATTTTGTGATGAGAATAGAAGATAATGATCAACGCGCAGCATCGTTCTGATACACAATACAAACAGATACTGTACTCGCTCATCCATTTGTTTATTCAGAAACTATGAGGCGAGTGATTGCTCTGGAAAAGCCGAACTGGTTAAATGGAAGGAAATGCGCAAGACGAGTCACCCAAATGAGTGGAAACTTAAAATCGTGAAGCTCAACAGGGCTTACATGATCACTTCCAAAATTGTGCAAACATTTAGGACATTTTAACATGGTTTTGGGCAATGTGTAATTCCCTCGATTATACTCAATATCTTTACTCAAACACTTTTTTTTAATATATTTTGGGCATGACAAAATATAATAAAACATCTTCAATCTTACTTTTGAGTGACTTTATTAAATCAAGAGTGTTATCATCTCAACTTGTACAGAATAAAATACAATGTAAACCCCTTTGCTGCTCTGTAAATTACACTCGAATACAAAAAAAACATATGCATAGTAATTTTTTTTTAAATGTTTAAACCATGTTTGCAGATGCCTAATTCATCTCCTCCAGTGCAAAAAAAAAAAAAAAAAANAAAAAAAAAAAAAAAAAAATGGCATAAAAACACATTACTTTTTAATTTATATCAACTAAAGCAAGGAGCAACACATTATCATCATGTAAATACATAAATGATGCTGCTAGCCCTTTTTATTATTTATGAGACTGGACTCATAATCACATTACATTACGGCGCTAAGAAACCCAAGAGGTCAGAAGTGTTTTACATTAATGGGCAGAGCAGTCGCAAAGAATGCTGAACATTACATATCATTTAATAAGGCTCATGAGTGTCATCTTGATTGGCGTTAATGCCATTGTTTTAGCATGGAAACTTTTTTGTGGCCGGCACGTCAGCCCATCCTCAGCCCAAGCACTTGACAAGCCGACATGTAAGGGTGCCGACTCATATGGCTTCATGGGTCCAATTAATATTTGAAGATATTAATGTAGATCGTAATGAGCGTATAAAAGTGGGGCATGGAGGCCTTCGGAGAGCCTGTGCTAAGGGACAGCGTGTTTCAAAACAAGCAAATTACCAACATTCTTATCCGAACGTTATGCCGGATATAAACAGGCAAATGGCTTCTTTTGTGAGATTTGATTCTTTCCTGCAGCTTGGCTCATCGCCAGCGCTTAATTCTTTCTGGTAGGGAGCCACAGCCACATTTGAGCTTATTTCATCACCGAAACACGTGTGCGTGATCTCCAAGGATTCTACTCACATAAAAAGTGATTTATTTTAACTTTCTGAGTGAAAATATGATATTTAATTACTTCTGGTGGGAAAACAGATTCATCTTCTGGTGAGTTATGGACAATCTCACTCATGAGCGGAATGAATGTAATATCAAGTGAAAACTGTTTCATAAATCTGTGAGAAAATGCAAATGTATTTTAAAACCGGAGCTTTGCAAGGTTAAACCAGTGATCTGGCAGCCAATAACGTTCATGTTAAACAATCAAGACCACTGTCAGATATGAAGGTCTTTAGTGTAAACCAACTGAACGTTACTGTAGACGGTTGTAATGCTCGCTATAAATTAATATTGCGTACCTAACCGATATTTCTACTGCATATATACAGCAAATCTGCAGGATGGTAACGTGTAGTATAAGTATCGTCTTAGACATGCAAATTATGATGGTTGCAAATGCGATTTCTACAAAGTAAAGCCTTGTTAGCAAGGAAGTACCAAACATTGAGGACAATCAAGATACCTCATCACTTTGTTCTTGAAAAAAAGAAAGAAAAAAAATCTTGAAATCTTGGCACTTTGAATCTCCTACTCTTTCGTGCATTTGCATAACAAAGCCCCAAAGACTAAGGTAGTGGAAGAAAGGAATATTGTAGCATCGGCCCACCCCATCCCTTGGTCTCTCTATCAACATGCCATCACCACAAATATACACACGCACACACATACATTCATGTTCAGAAAAATACATGTGCACATCCACATGTGTGGGTGGGTACATGCATACACAAAGCATGTTTATTCTCCGATCTTTGCACACAAGCACAAAAATACACATATCTCATGTTTTATACATATTAGCGCACACGCACAGACACTCAACCCAAACATACAACAATCCCCTTCACGATAAAAGTTCCTGACAAGAAAACCCCAAAAGATCTGTAATCTCTGTAACGAACTATGAATACACAGTCAGCAAAAAAGAAAACCTTTAAAAGGAAGTAAAAAAAAAAAAAANCCTCTCTACATGACTACAATCCCCTCAGCCACCTACATATACCCCCTCCTCTCCTTCAGCACCCCACTCAGAAAGAAACAGGATGAAATGACATTATGCATATGAAAATGTCCAGAAAGATGTTTGATTTATGTATGCATTAGATGCAAATTCTATTACAGGACACAAGGCGCTTGTGAGATTTCTCTCTGAACACTCGGCTGCCCTGATCAAACCTGATCTCATTAATTCCGACAAGGGGAGAAAGATAGAAGGAGCGAAAGAGCGAGAATTGGAAGAAATTTACAACCCGGACACAGATTTAAAGAAAAAAAGGGGGTAGTAAATTGCATTCTAGCCTCTAAGGCCACAGCAGACCGGCTCGGACCAGGCACCAGACCACCAGGGGAAAAGCATGCTCGGTCCGAAATCATGTTTACACAGTACAACAGCGGCCCCACACAGTGCAAACTATGAAATAAGCATTTACAATTATAAACCATTTTTTTGGGTCATGTTTAGTGCACAGATTACGCATTTAACAGTTAGATATACAGTGTGGTCCAAAAGTCTGCAACCACATTTGAAATGTGTGATTTTAACCTGGCATTTAAACCTGAAAAAAAAAAAAAAGTTTTAGGATTTAGAAAATTAACATGAAACACCAAGGTTGTGGGTTCGATTCCCATGAACGAAGGAAGGAAGGAACAGCCTCAGTAATCTTAATATTGATAAATTGATTCAGTGAAGAGTGAGAGTAAAGTTCAAAAATTAGACAGTAAAGATTAGACAGCAAAATAGAAGCATTTTCACCATTGCACCCAGGGTTTTGAACCCCACTGTAATTGACAAAATAAGTTGAACTGGTAGAAAATGACACAAGAAACACCAAGGTTGTAGGTTTGATTCCCAGGGTTGTGATGAAATGAAATGAAATGAAATAAAAGCCTCAACAAAATCTTAAAGGGTTAGTTCACCCAAAAATGAAATTAATTAAAAATACTCTCCCTCATGTCGTTCCACACCCCGTAAGACCTTCTTTCATCTTCGGAACACAAAATAATATATTTTTGATGAAATCCGAGAGGTATATGACACATCCATAGACAGTAATATAATCAACACTTTCGAGGTCCAGAAAGGTACTAAAGAAATCGTTAACACAGTCGACATGACTGCAGTGGTTCAACTTTAATGTTATGAAGCAACCAAAGCACATTTTTTGTGCAAAAACAAAAAATTAATGACTTAATTCAACAATCTCTTCTCTTCCCTGTCATTATCCTTACGCAATTGCCGCAGTAAGTGCAGTGAAGGCTTCCGTGTTTATGTCCGAATGCTGCACACGTGAGCAGCACAACGCATACGTGTGATGCTGACACAGCAGTCGGCCAATAACGAGTCGCTGTTCGGACATAGAACCTGGAAGCGCTGGACGAAAACAGCGTATGAGGATGACACAGAAGAGAAGATAGTGTTGAATAAAGTCGTTATTTTTGTTTTGCATTTGCACACAAAAAAAATATTCTCGTCGCTTCATAAAATTAAGGTTGAACCACTTCAGTCACGTCGACTGTTTTAACGATGTCTTTAGTACCTTTCTGGACCTTGAAAGTGTGGATTATATTGCGGTCTATGGACAAGTTATATACCTTTCGGATTTCATCAAAAATATCTTAATTTGTGTTCTGAAAATGAACGAAGGTTTTACGGGTGTGGAACGACATGAGGGTGAGTAATTAATGACAGAATTTTCATTTTTGGGTGAACTAACCCTTTAATATTAATGAATTCATTCACTAAATATCGATAGCAAAGTTAAAAAATGCATGGCGAATACGGGTACGAGAACAGAAGAAGCATCAGGACATTGCGGACCCTCCTCTATTCTTACTTCACCTTCTCTTGTGGCTGCAATGATTGAGGTCAAGCTGTGGATTCTTTACTGGCCTAACTAATGTGATTGCATCAGAGCAATACCCTTAAACCATATCAGGTCCTGATCTGCATACTAATTGGCTCCACTGTCCTTGGCAGTGACCTTGAAGAGGCCTACACCGCCGCTGGGAGAAGGGGGGTGAGAGAAATACGCATACTGTCCGTCCTGAGCATACATTTCCATGCAAAGGCACCCCTGCTCCGAGTAACCCCTGTTAGCAGCCTATCTCCTTCTCTATGCATCAATGCAAATTATAACAATGGCCAGGACTTTATTCCGAGGGTAAGCCTGCGTGACCCTCCGTGACAGGGAGCGGGGCAGACAAAGGGGCCCTTTCCCACTGACTGCACATGGTCACTGTCACAATGCCTCACTCTTGCCTGCATGCGCTTAAGAAATGAGATATGGGGGGTGCCGGTTCTGTGAATGCAATTTGAAACCATAAAATGCAAAATAAAAGCATATGTTTATGATGCCATTTCATTCAGTCCTCTTGAAGAATGCCATGTGTGTTCGCTGAAAGTGCTGAGCTATACGGTACCATGCCTCTGACATTTCCGTTGAAGCTTAGTCATCTAAATATCTGCTTAAATTATCTTGCTATGTTTTTTCTTAGTAACATGAGCCTAAAGGGATTATATAGTATTTTTCAGCCCAACGCCATATAAATTCTTATATGAAGCCATCGGCTGATCTCTGATTAGCTCACTTCTATTACTCTGGATTATTGTAAAAATTATCACACTATTCACACATGCCGTTAAGGCAGGTGTTTGCCATTTCATTAAAACAATATTTCTATTCTGACAACTCTTGGAGTGTTTGGCATGGTAATGGATAATGTTATATTAATATGTATGGTCTTGACGGAATAGATCTGCTACACAGCTGCTGCAGAGCAAGTACGGGGCTTGCTACTACCAATATACAACATGCTGCTATGAGTAAGTAAACATGCTGCTGCTGTACAATATAGCATACATGAATTATCTGTAGCAGATCTATACAGGTGGAGCTGGGGAAGGTGGAGGGTTTCTGAAGTGTGCTGCAAATACTACAGCAAACACTGACCTGTAGAAAACAATGTAATTGCTAGGAGACTGAGTTAAGGATCAGCCTGCACCATCTACAGTTTCGTGACAGAACTTTATATGAATTGAAAGATTGCAAAATAAAATTACTTTAGTACAGAATAAACTTCTGCAAAAGACTTCAAATTTTTTTTTTATATTTAGAGGCTAGATTTTTTGTTTGTTTGCTTGTTTTTTGATGCTGACAAATTGCTGTCAAATTTTAGTGTGAATATTTTTTGTGAAAATAATTGTTTGTCAATACTTTATACTTTTGTCATTTAGTCTAAACAAACATTTGAGTGAACATGAAATGGATTTTACTTCCGTAATTTAACGTTGTTCCTAAGGGAAACGAGAAAAAATGTTGGGTGGAACTTAATTTTATATATTGAAAAAAGACTGAAGATTGTTTCTATATGACAGATTGCTTAAAAACAAGAGGACTTAGCGATTACAGACGAAGACAAAAATTGATTTCTATAAAAGTATAGAAAGTATAGGTTTTATACACTGCCCGGCCCAAAAAAAAAGTCGCTTTTTGGATTTTAATAGGTAAATACTTAATCTATGAATGGATCATTATTACAGTGATTATTATGTTTATGAAATGTTATATGCTTGGCAAAGGTTCTTTTAACCCTTAAAGATGGAGTGTGTAGCTTTTAATTTCTTAAACAACCATGTAGGAAGACACATCATGGCCATATTTCAGGATGACAATGTCAAGATTCTTGATGCAAATAACATCACAACATTTATTTCCATCGAGAGGTGCATAATTTTTTGGTCAAGATCTTGTATTGACAATGCAAGAGGTGAGCACTCTGTAAAGTCTATTCCAGCATATCCCAAAAGCGTTTCAATGAAATTTAGGTCTGGACTCAAAGGTGCCAATTCATGCGTGAAAATGATTCTTCATGCTCTCTGAACCATTCTTTCACAATTTTAACCCTGGTGAATCTTGACATTGTCATCCTGGAATATGGCCATGCTGTGTCTTCCTACATGGTTGTTTAAGAAATAAAAAGCTACACACTCCATCTTTAAAGGTTAAAAGAAACGTAGCAAAACATGCTAGTAACATAATAATCACTGTAATAATGATCCATTCATAGATTCTTAAGTATTTGCCTATTAAAATACAAACAGCCATTTTTTGGGGGGGCCGGGCAGTTTATATTTTATATATATACATACATACATACATATATATATATATATATATATATACACACACATATGTATTTACTAAGAATATAAGAAGGGTCAGTTTTGATTTCATGTAGACTTTCTCTCATATAGTTTTCATTTATATGGTTCTCTGAGCTGAAATAACTTGTTTGCACAAACTTGTCTAATTGGCCTTGATTAAAGCTACAGCAGCAAGTATAGTTGTTCTGTCTCTGCCTCTATCAATGCCACACAACAGAAGCTGGCCTGTGGCAAAAAACAAACTCAACATTTTTATCACAACTCTGATGTTGAGAGCCAAGGCCTCAGTGAATCAGGTACATTTCAAGGTGGATGTGTTGGACAACCTCTGAGACATTTGCTCACGTTGAGAATGGTTATCATGAAGCAGATGCATTTGCTCTGGCACTGATTATTCCACAAGGGAACAGCCCAAAAATCTGCTAGTATAACATATGCTGAATACAAAGAGTGCATTGGAGAGGCAGGTAGTAACTGGAAGAAAAGAAGTGCAAGGGATACCGTCCTATGTTATATGTCTGACTGCTCCATCACGACTTGCTTTTTTCTTAGGTGTGTAAAGGGATTCAAGAGGAAGAAAGTCATGGTCGCTGTATTTAAGTAACTGTCAGTTTTAAAGCTATGAAAAATAGCAAAGTTTACAGAGATACTACTGAATAAACTATTCTAAGTGTTTGTTTTAAGGAAATGAACACCCTCAGAGTAAGATACTGAGACAGAGTGCAACCATATATTTCACCAATGTTGTGACACTTTTAAACACAGCCATTAGATTTTATTCCACACAATTTGACTTTCACACTGTTCCATTTCCGTTTAAGTCTGTGCTTCCCACCAGTTTTTTTCTTTTTTTTTTGCTGTGAACATGGACAACCTCTTAAGTCTTATTTTATCTGTACAAGTACAACTGTGGAATTGACTGCTGCTGCCCCGAAATCCCAAGAGATGACCATAAATTACCAAATCAGACCCCTTATAGTAAGCAGTGATGGCAAGTGCTGATTTGTTCAGTGGGATCATGAGAAAAATGAAAGACACTTTCAGGGTAAAGGCTCTGGGGACCTCCACACCCTATGCCAGACCGATGCCTGTGATCCCCGGGTAAAATGTTATATTCAGCCATTCTATAAATATATTTCAACATATTCCATACTACATACAGACATAGAAATAATATATGGTGACAATATACTCTCACACTCGGCAGTGTTACACTTAGTTGTGGAGTGAAGCACATGTGCCCCATCAGAAATTCCAAATGCCATCTTCAAGTAATTAATCCTGAAATCTACTCTGGACATTCTATATCTATATCTAAGGCCCTGAACGCTGCTTTACCATTTACACAGCACACACATATATGCAAAAACATTTATAAATAAACCACGAAAATCTAGAGAATATGGTTCAAGGGAATCACACTGCGAAGTGATTATTACCCATTTCTATCATGCCCTCTTTTATAGTTTGATCCTATGAGGCAGTGACAGATACTAAGTATTTAGATGTATTTATATGCAAATAGATGGAAGAGCCATGCCAATTATTTAAATCTTATTTGTGTAGTAACCGTTTAACTATTAAAAAGCATATAATTGTACATGCCAGTGTAAGGAAAGCATGACTGTCATAACTAAGAGGACACTCTTTCTTAAACCCCCTTTCCCTGTTTCTCACTCTCCCTCTCATTTATTACATGAATTCATTTTTATGTACCATTAAAAGCTCACCACATCAGACAAGTCACTCAAACCAGGCCTCACGGGACACAACAGCACCGTCAGTGGATCATTAGACATCGCGAAACTCACAATACCTAGTATCAGCTCACCACTAAAAAAGAAAAACAGCCCTCTGCTCTTGTTTTGCTTCATGCCTTTCCCTCCAAAAATTTTAATACAAAAGAAAAGCACGAAAGCTCACAGGGATGAGGTGAATCTACTTGAAGATATTTAAAAAAGAGAAATGCTTTGTTAAAAATACAAGTCCTTCGGGTTGTCTGTGTGCTCTCTGGTTTAAGAAACTCCTTTAAGTGAAAGAAAATGCTGTTCCGCAGGGTTTTTTAGGTCTTGACATATCTGTCACCTGCAAAATATGAGGTAAAAGTGCATAAAACTTCTCGCCTCTCGCTTTATCCTCTCCAGAACTGTCGCGCCTTTTCCTTTTCTTACTTACAACTTATTTTGAGCTGAAAACTCTGTTTATTCCTTTGTTGCAATGAAAGGTTCCTACTATAGCTGCCAAAAATGGCCTAAAACAAACAAACAAAAAATTATAAAATCATTGCCTGAAATGAGAGACATAATATAGTCATCTTCTCACAATATTCTGATTGTTTTGTCATTCTATGAAAAGGAATAGTTCACCCAAAAATGAAAATTCTGTCATCATTTACTCATGCTCAAGTTGTTCCAAACTCATATGACTTCTATCTTCTGGAAAATGCATAAGAATACATTTTGAACACCTATTTTACATTCAATTACAAAGCTTGGGGACTGACACACACACACAAAACAAAAGGAATCAAATCATCATTAAAGTGTAATAAAAGTAGTCCATAAAACTTATATCATTATGATTCAAATCTTTCAAAGGTAAATGAGAGAAATAGTGATGTCATTGTCCGATTTATGATTGAATCATTCTTTTGAAATCGGATCTAATCAGTGAATCTGGTTCACAATACAAATTTCAATGATTAATTTACAAATTCAACTCAATGACTCAATGATCCAGTCACAGTGGTCGACAGCCCCTGGAAAAGATTCTTTGTGAATAACAAAATACAGTACATTAGAAAATGGATAGTTCCGGCCCTTGATTCTGATTGGTTGAGCCACGTTCGAAGCCGTTGAAAAATTCCCCAAAACATACAGCTGACCGCATTACATAAGTATTGCGTCCTTTTATTACCAAGTACCATTGTCCTTTTAACATTTAATGGGGTTTCCCATGCCCTGCTGTAACTGACAGTGCTGGTCAAAGCATTTGTCATTTGCTTCTTGTTCTGTGTTCACAACGAGTTTCAATATAAAAGTCTTTGCGACTGAGTAACTCGCTCATAAAGAAAATCTTTGCCGCCATCTAATGGCATAATAAACCTCTGTTGCTGTTCACGGTCAGGGACTATTTTTTCCAGTGGAAGGAAGCCTTTTAATGATTTTACTTCATGAAAGTTGCATTGATACATATTTTTTGGCTTTAATATTTGTATTGTGTGGTCAGTTTAATAAAAGCAATAAGCCCCGTGAAGCCGTGGTTTATAGTGAATTGATAACAGCTAAGGGTATTTTTCTTAAGACTTGGAGTATGGTGTGTAAATCATATGGACCACATAAATGATAGTTTTATTATGCTTTTGAGTCCTTTTTTTAAGTTCTGAAAGCATCTGTTCCCATACATTACAAATGCACTGAAAAGAGCGACCAACAAATAACCAATCAATCTAAACTTTGACATTCTTAGGAAAAAGAAAGTCATGCAGGTGTGGATCAGCATAAGAGTGAGTAAATGATGACAGAATTATCATTTTTGGGTGAATTACTCCAGATTATGCGTATAACTATGTATCCAAACCCAGTGTTGGGGAAAGTTACTTTTAAAAGTAATGCATTACAATATTGAGTTACTCCCTGAAAAAGTTAAAACTAATTGCATTACCTAGTTACTTATTAAGAAAAGTAATGTGTTCCGTTACTTTTACATTACTTTTTCTTATCAGGGCTGGGCTTACTTGTTTGTTTTTTTAATAACAAAAAAAGTTCTATTTTTGGAAAATGTAAAGACCCTTTCATACCAAAAGTGAAAGCCTTAGGCTGAAGGAAATGCAAATTCATGTCTGTACAGTAGAGAGCGCAGCTCAAACAAACCTCGAAACTCTCATTCAGCAATACAATTTAAAATCTAAAGTCAATGTTGCTTATTAGTATGGTTAAACTGAATTATTGAAGGTCAGCAGCAAAGACAGTAGTTAATATTGTGAGATTAAATACATAAAATTTAATTTTTTTAATTTAACATATTTGATTATTGCAGGTTTGCACAATATTCTGAGTTTGCATTTTACTGTTTTTATCAATTTTACGAAATACTGAATGTTTTTGTAAATGCATGTTCACATTAGCCCAGAACTACAATAACCTTCACGTTTACACACATCGCGCACAACACCTCTGCATTACTCACGATTTCTCTCAACATGAGGACAGGAGAGGTGTCAGTCAATATATGGGAAAACAAAGCAACTTGCATTTCTTATTTGAAAAAGTAACTCAGATATTTTGTTGTAAATTTAAAAGTAATGCGTTACTTTACTAGTTACTTGAAAAAAAGTAATCTGATTACATAACTGGCATTACTTGTAATGCGTTACCCTAACACTGTCCAAACCCGTACATTACCAGATTAAAAACAAAGAGATCCAAAAGACATACAATATTTAAAAACTAATGCACATATTACAACACCAGTGACAGATGTTGAGTCCACTGCAGACACCTTACATGTTAAAAGGCGAACAATGGAGTGACACATTCTTTTAGACACTCTGTCAAAGATAGAGCTCCTGAATATTATTGAATATGGCCATTTGCCACTCTGACACCAACCGCTTTGTACAGGTGAGAGTGAAGTGGGGTCCCTCAGGGATCCTTTTGTATGGAGCAGCAGGAGAAAACTGTTAAATTGTACCAGCCCTCTTCATATGTATATATAAAAATGCCCTGAACAAGATGCTTATCTTAATAGATGAAGTAGGAGCAAAAGAGCTATAATTTTAATCAAATCTCTGGCTTATTCGTACGAGGCTGTCGAGCGCTATTGAGGTTTTAAATGCATGTTGTTGGGACTTTGCTGAATGGACTCAGTAGGGGGTGTCTCTCTCAGTAATTATACCTCACTTACAGGTATTTCTGTTGCTGTGCTCTTTATCTTCTCTTGTAAAGAGGAAATCAATTTGTACAGATGTATATGAGAGAGGTGATTGCCTTGACTAGAAGGGGGGAGAAAAAGAAAGACTGGCTTGGCACAAAAACGGGGAAAAAAAAGTATTGTCATAAAATGGACAAGTCGTTTGGAAAATTGAGGAGAGTTGCTTTTGAATGTGTTTGTTTGGGTCTTTTGTTAGCTTGTATTTAGCGTCTGCCACAGGTGCACTGCGCTGCCTGCAAATTTGCTCTGCGGCACTAGTGGCAGAGTCTCGGAAGAACGACAAGAAGAGGTGAAAGAATGAAACAACTTAAGGAGGCAACTTCAAAAATGACTAAAAAATGGCCAAAATGATCCACTATGCCTTTTTAATCACATTTAGGGGTTATTATTGTAGAAACGGATAGCCTAATGTCAATCTGCATATTTACTATGGACATGACACTTTACTAACTAACCAAAGGTTATGTTGGTCAATCAAAATATTATTTTCACAACTGGGTTTATTGAACACACATTTAAATTGCACACATTAGGTGCAATTAGCTGTAATTAAACAACAAAAAAAATTTTTTTTTTGAAAAATTAAAATATATTTAATAAAATTACAGTTTTTTTTAACATAGCATACTTTTGTATGCGTTTTAATGAGTAAAGATAACAGATTGTATTATATGAGCGAAATTCAGGACAGATTTATATAAGCAGGCAGGCTAAATTATCACAATTAAGGTCATCATCATCCTACTCGAGAGCGGTCAAGTGGAATAATGTCAAGACATTAGGTCCCACGGTTTCCAGCGTGGTCACACAACTGCTGAATGGAGCCATTAGCGTCCGGCGTGAGCACTCCAAAGCACTCGTGGCACTTATTAATCAGGACTGAAATTACATAGCTTAGCATATTCTACATGTATCGCTAGCCAGGCTCGTGGGCGTCAGAACGACAAAAAAGTTCTGTCACAAGAATTAGCAAAGCACATAGCGATTGTCGAGGACAATTATTTCTATTTAGAGGATTCTGGGATTCAGGCCTGCCAAAGAGGCTTAGATAGCCCCTGGGGCTGGCTGTGCCTATAGTGGACAGGAAGGCATTACGGTCTGGCCATGGCGCTTTGGGAGCTAAAAAGACACATGGTCCAAAAGCTGAAGAGACAATCGAAGTAACCAGGATGGACAGTGGCCTGATGCTACATGTATACTCATGAGACCTAAATGAAGACCAATGCTTACATTTATGAGCATATTGTGCAATTAGACATATCACATTGTTGCAGAAGAACGGGTTCTCAGAAGCATTCCAATCTTCAGCGAAGTTAACAAGCGCAAGGTTTCATATATTTCTAATCTTATCTGTTTTTTATCTCATCTTATTATTTTCATTCTTGGCACATGAAGTACTCTTGACCCAATTACTAGCTCTTCGGGCTGCGCACCTCTTTGTAATCCAAGTTATTATCTAGTCTGAAATTTTTGATTTTCTTTGTTTTGATACCTTTCCTTGGCTCCCACGAGACTGTGTTGAAGGAAGGGGAGGTTCTAACACCATATTTTTCTTTTGGATTCTCAGTAAATGCTTTTTCTCTAGAGGGAGGGAAAGAGAAACTGCTCAAAGTCAGGAAACGGTGGTGCCTTGATCAAATCAGCTGAGCTGAAAAGGATTCAACCGCAGAAATAACAAAGACGGAGGTGATTAGCAACACATTCTTACCAGCATGGTGCTCTTAGTTCATGGAACACAGCATTCCTTCTATCTTATATTGAATCTGGGGCAAAGAACTGACTGCAGTGGGGGTCCAAAAGACTGAGACCACTAGTGAAAGTGGCTTACTTTAATTTTTGGCTTCCTAAAAAAAGAAAAGGAAAAAATACCAGTCAAAAGTTTGGAAACATTACTATTTTTTATGTTTTTAAACAACGTCTCTTATGCTCATTAGGGCTTCATCTATTTCATAATAAATACAGAAAAAACAATAATATTGTGAAATATTACAATTTAAAATTACGTTTTTTGATATTAATATACTTTAAAATATAATTTATTTCTGTGATGCAAAGCTGAATTGTCAGCATCATTACTCCAGTCTTCAGTGTCACATGATCCTTCAGAAATCATTCTAATAGGCTGATTTATTATCAATGTTGGAAACAGTTGTGCTGCTTAATATTGTTTTATAACCTGATACTTTTTCAGGATTCTTTGATGAATAAAAAGTTTAAAAATATCATCATTTATTTAAAATAGAAATCTTTTGTAACAATATACACTACTATACTACTTTTATTCAGCACGGATGTGTTAAATTGATAAAAAGTGATAGTAAAGATTTATATTGTTAGAAAATATATTTTGAATAAATGCTGTTCTTTTTAACCTTTTATTCATCAATGAATCCTGAAAAAAAGTATCACAGGTTCAAAAAAAAATAAAAAAATTAAGCAACACAACTGTTTTCAACATTGATAATAACTGAGTATCAAATCATCATATTAGAATGACTGCTGAAGGATCATGTGACTCTGAAGACTGAAGTAATGATGCTGAAAATTCAGCTTTGCATCACAGAAATAAATTATATTTTAAAGTATATTAAAATAGAAAACCATAATTTTAAATTGTAATAATATTTCACAATATTATTGTTTTTTCTGTATTTATTATGAAATAAATGCAGCCTTAATGAGCATAAGAGACTTC
>RJVU01059333.1:601469-611695 GCA_003731715.1 Anabarilius grahami | reverse complement strand
TCAACATTTTGTACATTTAAAAATTAAAAAAATAAAGTTGCAAATTTAGCCGAAATTAAACTAAGTATACCTTTTTAAATGTCTGGTTAGAGTTTTTGCCAAAAAAATATTTGAGTTTTGACTAAAATTGTATGGACTGATTAAACCCTCAGTCTATTGACTACCAGGGCCGTCATTGCAACCTGCCTAAATTTGTTTTCCCAGTGTTCATAACGTTTACCGAACAATCTCCAGGAAAAAAATAAATAAAAAATGCTGTCCTCATCAAGATTCAAAACTCATACAGTACCAAATATACACAAATGAGGCCAGCGACCTTTAAAATGAGCTATTGATACGCTCAGTTTGAACCACTGGTACCTGGCTCTCCACACAGTCCAGACTGACACACCTCCCTAATTTGATTGGCATATTCTATTTATTATCATATAACCAGATCTCTGCCACAATTTGTTTTCAAGGCGCCCATCAAACACCCGGCCGGGCCAGTGTTACAGTGATGTCACCGGCACAAGTTGAATATACACAAAGTGGTTTGCCGTGTTTAAATAAATGGAGCTGAAATTTCAATTTTGAACCTTCCCTCTTTCCTGTCAGATAATTTGGTTGATCCAAGTGGCAAATGCAGGGCGGCATAATGCAACATGCCTCTTAAGTGCTAGTAGGTTAGACGCTGAGGGGAGGCCCAGATCTCTCCCTTTAATGCCACTCAAACAGACTCTGCCTCTCTGCTCCGCTGCCTGGGGATCATTAAAGACATTTACGGCTCTGTAGAAGTCTCCAATTCGCTTTGATTCAAACTGATCTGGGTCTGGAGTTTATCTGTCAGTATATGATAAATGCTGAAATAAAAACAAATCATCGAGCGGCACGAGAAAGAGATGCTCTGGGGTCAGAGATGTCGGCACCAGGATCTCCCCTCTCACGTTATCGCGTATAATTTAAGACACAAAGTTGCGTTAAGCGAGTTATCATTGACTTGTACAGTTAAATGTGTACTTAAAGAGACAAATACTAATTTTACGGTTAGAGTCTTCAGTCTCATCAGCATGCCCTTGGTGTGTATTTTAATCTGAGCGACTGAAATTATTGCCTGTTACGGCTGTGTATCCTTTAGGAAAAGTGGAGGAACTATACTCGATATCAACAACATTAGCAGGAGAGCTGTTCTCATTGCATTTTAATCAACTTTGCTGGATTGAATTTCAGAAATGTAATTCTGCCCTCCACTGGCACAAAAAAGGTGTACACAGAAAGGGAGGCATTTCCTGTCTGACTGATACCAGGTAGATATAGTGTGTGTGTGTGGTAGCCTACATAATCACATACAGTTTGCCAATTAAAGGATCACTTACATAAAATCACTTGAATTAAGTTAATGTGTTTTTTGCATATTACTGGTCAAAGTGAAGAAACATGATTATAATAGAACATTCTACAAGAAATACATGATTTCCTTCCGTATGTATTTAAACAAGGACCTTTAACTTAAACATGATAATAATTGAATAAAAGGCAATATCTTTGCAGAAATTATACAAGAAAAACATTATGTATTTAAACACTTGATAATGATTTTTTTGTGAACAACACCACATTTTGCCAAATAAAGCATCACTTACATAAAATCACATTAAATAAATGAATGCATTTTTTTTCTTTGCAAATTACTGGTTAAAGTGAAGAAATATGTTAAGAATTGAATAAAACATGCAATTTATTTGCAGAAAGTATAGAAGAAAAGCAAGATTTCCGATAGAATGTATTTAAACGCACTTGATAATGACCTTTAACCTCTTTATTATTTTTAGTGAACAACTGTCTCACCACATTTTGCCAAATAAAGCATCACTTACATAAAATCACATTAACTAAATAAATGCATGTTTTTTTTCTTCTTCTTTGCAAAGTAAAGTGAAGAAGCATGATAATAACTGAATAAAACAGGCAATATATTTGCAGAAATTATACAAGAAAAACATTCTACAGTATGTATTTAAACACATTTAACAATGACCTTTAACCTTATTATTTTTATTAATTTTTTGGCAAACAACTGCTTCACCACATTTTGTTTTATTTCTCTTCTTTTCACTTTCAACATGCATGCGTTATTATCCAACCCTGGTTGAACATGAAACAAAAGCCTGATGCCTCACTGAGAAGTGACACAGTCTCTCCCAGGAGGCATCGGCAGTGCCCATGTCACCCGGGGTGTTGCCAGGAGCGACGGGACCGGTGCTCCGAGAGCAAGGAGGAGGGGGGAGGGGGGTTTGGGGAGATCTAGCACAAACAATCATCCCAGCTTCCACCCCCTCTCCTGATGCTCTTTGAGCACCTTCAAATGCCTGCTCCTCCTTGAAGAGCATCGCTGCTCCAGGTGCTAAAAAGCCACATGTTAATCCAGGCCTGTCTGATAGGCAAATGTCTTTATGAGCCAAAGCATGAATAATAATGACTGTCTATGGAGACATATCAACTACAGTAAAGCCTGCAGTGCTGCTGTGGAAAAGAAAAAGCTATAGATTAACTAACAGTAACAAAGTCAGCAGAAATAAACTACGCAAAGTGACATCACTTAGCTAAAACTTATGAAAACAAAACACATCTCAGATTCATTCTACCAAATGTATAATTTTACTTCTCCTACTGTGAAGGAAGGGGAAGGTGTTTACTGGGACTCCTGGGGAAAGCAGGGAAAAAAATCATCTGGTGTGCATGCCAAAAATCTTTTGGTAATTACATGTAGGAGCAGCTTTTCTGACCGCAATGCATTTCTAACAAAGACACCTGCATTTCCAGCTGAAAGGGCAAATCATAAAGCATTTGTCATTCTGATTCGAATGCTCCTACTGAGGGAGTATCTCCGTTACAGCCAAGTCCACAAAAAAAACACTTGACAGAGTCTCAAGTCTCTCGGGTAAGCACATATGTGATACAGAACACACTAAAATCTGAACATGGCTCATTTCAAGAGTGTTTTAATGTGTTTCCTGAACCCTACTAGGAAGTGCTCATTAATTTGGCCAATACACCCTGTGTCACAGTTCTTGTCATGCAGAGAAAGAATATAGGCCATTTCGAGAGGCCTAATTTACTCTGACTGAAAAAGGCCCTGCTTTTTTGCCATAAAGGGCAGAACACTCAACACAGGTGAAGGTTTTTAACAGCTCTCATCACAAACACTGTGCATATCTTGGGTTCATCTAACATGACTCTGCGCCTCATTTTAGCTCTCTAACTCACTAATAATGCATGTCTGACATGTGTGACCACATTATGCACTTATAAACATAGGCTAATAAAGGCATGGTGGAAATAAATTGTTTGTAGAGAGCCACAGTAAAAACGCTTTGACTTCATTTTAAAATACGCTAAATTGAATTTTGTTAATTGAGATGTTGGCGGTGTTAGGGAGGATATTTTTCAGTAGCATGACAGCTAGTAGTTCAGTTATTTTCAAAATAGTGTAGGTTATTTCACTACGGAGCTACTTTATCCAATTAGTCATGATATAGTGCATTTTCAACTGAAAGAAAAAAATCAAACGCACTCACCAAACGAACATCTCTTTGTCTCTCTCATAGACGTAGCACTGGAAAGTCTGATTCATTCAAGCAAATCGGTTTGTCAAAACGGTTTTCTCACCATTAGTCAGGTTAGACGCCATACTGAATTTAACGTGGATGAAAACGAGGCTGTGAGGGATAGACTTATAATCTTTACAATGGCACACACTGAATAAAGGTCCTAGATCACGTAATTTTCACAACTCACAACTTTTAAAACTCTTTCATGGAGTTTTTGTCTTTTTTTCCCCTCAAAAAGATTATACGTGAGGTGAACGATTGGTATGTTGTTAAACAACAGTACAATCCAATGAACGCACTGTATTCTATCCCTTAAAGCCTCGTTTTCATTCCTGTTGAAAATTAAATATGGCACTACCCTGAAAATTAAATATGGCACTACCCTGACTAAAGCCAGATTCACACTGTACGATTTTGGCCACGTCTGAGACAAGTTTTGTTAATCCTAAAAGATTTCTCTGATCCTAGGCCAAAATCTGAAGTCTTTGATCGCTAGTTTGGCATGTTCGCCAACAGCCGATTAATGACCACTGCGATCAGATTTTAACTGATCGCAATGAAATAACTGATTTAAGAATGAAATTCTGGCAGTGTCAGAAGATTTGATGACAGTCCTGTAGTCTGGCTTTCTTCTACGACAACAGTCAAATCAAAAACCAATAGGAGTGTAGAATCTGATGATGCAATTAGTGAGACAACAAACCACTTGCTCCACACATGTCTTTGTTTTTTTCCAGTTTTCTTTTTTAAGTAAAGCCATGATCAAAATTAACAATAGAGATTGTTTTTGTTTGCTAGCCACTATTTCCATCCTGCATGTAAATGCAGCTCACGTCACTGAACGTGTCATCGAACAGATTAATGATGTAAAACTCCGGACGAGACTTCTTGCGCGAGTCCGTTTTTGACGCATCTTGACTGCCGTACAGTCTGACGTTAATGACTGAGATCCCACAGTGTGACATGGCTTACAGTGAGGATCATGTTTGTACAGTCTGACAAGCAAAAGTCATAAAGGTCTGTTATAAATCGTACAGTGTGCACCCAGCTTATGGTCTATATAGCGCTGGAAAGTTAGCTTCATTGAGTCAGTTCGTCTTAAATAATTCCCTCTCCTATGAAGCACTGTGAAGTCCAATTCATTCTAGTGAATCTGTTCATCCTGAATGGTAGTGCTGAAAAAGTCTGATTTATTTTAGTAAATTGGTTCATCCTAAATACATTTTTCTCCTGTGTAGCACTGGAATCGGTTCATCCAGACAGTTCAGATTCACAAAAATGATTTGACTCACTATACTATTGTAACGCTTAAGGCCCCGGTATACTTCAAACGAAATGTGACGTCATTTCGAACAAAATCAGGCCAAAACTAAGTTCGTTTTGTGTTCTTTTCGGAAGTTCGAAACGGCTTGCCAAAGCGAACTTTCACGAAAAGTTCGCCCCAGCTGCAAAACACCTTCGTACTACCATTGGTCCGTGATGATAACGTAACAGGAGGTGTGCGCTGAGGCTCCGCCTTCACTCGCGTGGGATGCGTCTTTGACTTATTTAGTGTGTTGAATTCATCGAGGTAAGATCTCCGCGGGTGAAAACATGAACACACTGGATAGCCGCTTTATAGTACAAAATGAAGTTGTCCTTCTGATGAAATGAGGCACTGACACTGTTTTTCATGTTTGATACTGTAAAGCTGCTTGATTTTAAGCAATCTATTGAATAAAGTGATATGAAGACGTGGCGTGACTGGAGTGCTAATTTGCAGAGCTTGTTCTAACACACCCATGTTGTTATGATCAGACGCTTTTCTTATGCTTTCTATAATAAATGCTTGCTGTTTTCTCATTTTTGTTATGTTTATTTTGTTACTGAGAAGAAGGTGCATGGCACATATTTACATATTCATCTAAATGTTGATCTCAGCAGTGTGGGCGGCATCAGATGTTCGTTTACAGTATATCGCTGGTCACGCACTTCGAACTTCGTTTTACCCCGAAATGAAGAACGAAAAAGAACTTCGTTTTGAAGTATACCGGGGCCTTTAGTTCCACAGAAGACGAAGACAAAGATTCAATAACATAAGATGTATTATGAACGAGATTAACAAGCCGACACGCGAGACCGTGTGCACTGGACACAAACAACAATTGACCATCAACAAAACAAAGGGAGGAACTTAAATACACAGTGATGATTACTTAAATACAAACAGCTGTGATGATTACTGTAGTGTCCATGGTGATTGATCAGTGACGGGAACACAGCGACAATGAGACACATGTGATGAATGTACACAAGCAAGAGTCAATGAACTGAACTAAACCTGAACATAATGGTGACTGTACCCCCCCCTTTGGAGGTGGACGAGGTGATGGTGAAGGGATGGTGAGAGGCAGAAGAGGAAGAATAATGGCAGGATGAGGCGAAGGGATGGTGATGGGAGGATGACGACGAGGTCCGTGAGGCGCCTATGTAAAACTCCCCAGCGCCGACAGCCAACAGTGGAGTCGAGGGAGGGAGGAGCCAAGACGGTGTAGTGGCTGACGACAACTAGGGGACAACCGCGGGAGACATGGCTGATGGATCCACAGGTACAGATGGAGAGCCGATGGAATCGAGTGACTTCGCCAGCACTAGAGACCAAGGCGATGCCGCGGCGACGAACGTCGAGGGCAGAGCCAGAATGCCCGAGGACTGAGGTGGAGCCGGTGTGATGGAGGACAGATGCAACACTGAGGGGAAAGAGGAAGCTGCTGCAGCCATAGGGATGTAGGAACGGAGTGCAGCAGATGGCCTGCAAGTCTGTGGCGGAAGTGGTGTGACGACTGACCAAGGGGGAGCCGGCAGGACGAGGGAACCTGGTGGAGCCGCAAGACCAAGGGTCTCCGGTGGAGTCAAAGATGGGAGGAGCCAAGACAGAGCCGACAGGTCGAATGGCCGAGATGGAGCGAAGAGCTCCAAGGCCGGAGGCAAAGCCGCAGGACCCTCTTGCACTGACGCTGCTGGTGGTAACACGACCTGCGGCTCGACGTCATAACAGGGTTTCCACAGAGACGGCGCAGGGCTGTAGACATCTGCCAGCGGCAGGGCTGGAGGACTGGCTGAGCATTGCAGTGATGGCAGCAACAGAAATCTTGACAGAATCACAGTAATTATAACACAGTCCATGTAGATCGATGAAAATCGAAGTCATTAGAGCCGTCCAAAAACAGAGATGATGGAGGTACCGGGTGGGATAGGGTGGGAGACAGTACTTACTCATTCAGTCAATCAGCCAGTCCTCATTTTCCATAGTCACTTCTCCCTTGTCCGCTGATGTCGCTGGCTCACTCGCCTGGTCAGACTTACGATGGGGTTCCACTTCCAGGGCGAGGATCAGCTCTATCCTCTTCTTCTCGGGCTCTAGCTGATGCGTCACTGCGGGTGGTAGCTCTCTGTCTGCAGGGGGCACACATGAGTACTCCGTGGCCGATGGAGGTCTTTCGGGCTCTTGGTTTGGCTGTGTTCTGGACCGGGACATGACGCTCTCCAGACAGTGACTTCAGGGTCTCGTCGTCATAAGGGGAGGTGATGGCGAGACAGAAAAACTGACCTGAAAAGGAAAAAAAGAAAAGAAAAAAAAAGGCTCTTCTGAGCCACAGCCGCAAATTTTGCTGCATAATCCATATTTGGTCGGTTGTTGTGTTACGCTTAGTTCGACAGAACAACCGACCATGAACAAACAAACGGAGGAACTTAAATACACAGTGATGATTACTTAACTTCAAACAACTGTGATGATTAGTGTAGTGTCCATGGTGACTGATCAGTGGCGGGAACACAAAAGAGACACACGTGATGAATGTAAACAAGCAAGAGTCAATGAACTGAACTAAACCTGAACATAATGGTGACAACTACTATATTTTCGACTCAGTTATGTAAAGTGGTGTGTTTTACTTTGTTGTATTTAGTTTCAATTTACATGTTCAAGTACTGTCACACTAATTAAGATTAGCAAAAATATGGTCAATTATAATTTATATCTTGCCCTGTAAAGTAACTTAAGTGTAGTTAGCTACTTTTTGTGTGTAGCTAACTACTACTTTTCTTTCCTACAGAAATCTCCACATTCATGTCACGGCCCACAAAGGCCACAATTTTGCCAGCAAGAGCTTTAAATGTAGCACTATGCTTTTCTTGCAGGGTCAAGATGAATAGACAAACATCTACCACAGAAGCAGAAAAAGACATACTGCAAATCCATGCAAATCGGAAAAGCGGCAAAGAGGGGGAGTTTCTGCCAAGCAAGCACTCTTAGCTTCCCCCTTTAGACCACCATCTTTTGTTTATTCTGAAGTTACACATATAGAGTTGCTATGAGAAGCCAGGAAGGAGTGAAAAAGGGTGGAAACAAGAGGAAAAAAGAGCTATAAGCGTTTCAAGCTATTGCTGAAACAATCCAATTACAATGCCTATCAAACTTAGCTTCACAGGTTATAGCTTCTAATTGCCTGACAAAAATTGACACTTCAGTCGCAACACTGTAATATAATAGAGGGCCAAATTAAATTTGATCGAGGGGCAGAAAACGACGCTATCATTCAGCCGCGCGGAAAAGAGATCAACTGGCATGATATAATGGATCAAAAATGAAAATTATTCATTAATCGCGTTGGGTTTTCCAATAATGGAAATGACACAGTTCAGACGCTGCCGTAAAAACACTATTAATTAAAGGGATGATAGATCTAACAAGGCATGGAACCGAGAGAAGTCTTCCTCCACTCCTCTCTGAGGTGAAGGATTGTGGGAATGGGCTGACTGACAGGTCACTTCTCAGCGTGACAAGTGTAATGTGTGTGCGTGTGCGCACATCAGTGGCATGTTGTGGACTTCTTAATTTTTGTTCAAACCAAAAAATACAATATTAAAGAGGCCACATTATGACCTTTTACAAAGTTTTGATTTTGTTTTTGGGCTCTACTAGAACAGGTTTTCATGCTTGCATGTTTAAAAAAAAACACATATTTTATATTGTTGCAGCACCTCTCTTCCCAATCTGTCAGTAACGCTTTGGATAGAATGAAGCGTCTCCTGAAAGAAAAGCACAGTCTGCTCTGACTGGTCGGCTGGACCAGTTTGTTGTGATTGGTCAACCGCTTCGAGCATGTTTTGGAAATGTCACGCCCCTTACCATAACCGTGAGTTTCAACACACTACTAACAAAATTAAAATGTAAAAAAGCATAATAGGTCCACTTTAATTATATTATATAATATTTAACATATATATTTATTAAAAGTAAAAAAATAAAATTTTTGGGAAAAAGCACTGTCTTTTTACCTCTTCAGAGAAAACATCCCTGGTGTGTGTGTGTGTGTGTGTTCTTGTTTATATTACATCGTGGGGACCAAATGGCCCCACGATGTAATAAAAACCTGAGATCACCTACATCGTGGGGCCCAGCCAGCGGTCCCCACGAGGGAAATGGATTAATAAACATACTAAATTATGTTTTTTTGAAAATGTAAAAATGCAGAATGTTTCCTGTGATGGTTAGGTTTAGGGATAGGGGTAGTGTAGGGGGATAGAATATACAGTTTGTACAGTATAAAAACCATTATGCCTATGGAGAGTCCCCACTAAGATAGCAAAACAAACCTGTGTGTGTGTGTGTAAAAAGGCAAGAGACCCAATATTCAGCTGCAGATGAGACGTGTGCGTGTGTCTGTGAGAAAGAGGCAGATGAAGAGAGGAAGATAAGAGAAAAAGATGACAGCACTCAAAGGCTAAAGGCAGCGCTTTCTCTCATCTCCTGACCACCAGCTGACCCTGAGACTGAGAGCCGAGAGCCGATGGAGTGACCCGGCTCCCCGTGACCCTGCGAAGCTGAGCGCGAGGCTCCCCAGCCGAGCCCACCGGAGCTCCAGCCTCACTGATCTCCAGCCCTGTAATTGGGTCAAAGCTCTGCATTGCCTTATTGATGTGCAAATGCTAACTGTCGAGGCATGTCACTCTCAGCCATATTAGAGAACACCTCGAGGATGACTGCAGGAGATCAAGGACGCCAATGCACCATTTCATATCAAACCCCAAACATGAGAGGGGTGCTGTTCATTAAAATTTAGGCCATCAAGAAATATCCAATTCAAAAGAAATGTCTAATTTGAAGTGGTCCTTAACAGGACACGATCATATCTTAATGTATTCAACAACCAGTTTTGACATGAGTAATGGCACCCTAAAAAAAGTATGTTCTTACAAATTATGATAAGAATTAAAATGATGGAATGTATGAACATGTCAGCTAAGCAGGAGGAACTAAACAGAAACAGAAAGTCAAAAGATATCATTTGTCAAAAGTATATTTTAGAATTAAAAAAAATAATCATGGAGTTATGGAGGATATGGAGTTTATCTGAAGCAAATGAAACAATCAAAAATGGATGGGAAAATAATCAATAGTACAAAAATAAAGTTAAACAAAAACAAAAAATATTTGCTAGTTTCAGATGTTCACAAACGTTAAAAAAATTAGCCTGAAAGTGCACCAAACTGTAAATGTATATGTATTACTTATTTGTTTGTGTGTGTGTGTGTGTGTGTGTGTGTGTGTGTGTATATATATATATATATTTAAACTTTTCAAAATAAATT
>RJVU01059333.1:590147-601351 GCA_003731715.1 Anabarilius grahami | reverse complement strand
TTAATTAGGTAAAAAAAAAAAGACAACTTTCATTTTTGAAGTCTATCACAGCAAAAATGGGACAAAAGTATGCACATCACTGGCAAAAATGCTGACGTTGTATGCTCAAAGTAAATAATAAAAACAGGAAAAAAATTGGAAAACAAAGGCTCCAAAAATGCAAACATTTTAATAACAGACTCTCACACAGGTGACGTTTCGAGCACGCAGGCTCTTCATCACATGCAACCGGAATCTATATAGGTTAAAAAAACTGCAGCAGATAGTAAAGAGACCTTCAAATGGAATTTTTGCAGTGGATTTAATAGGGCTTTATGGGAAGCATTAAGTTCATTACATTTCTTTTATAGCCTTTACATATCTAGTAGACTGTTAATGTGTTCCTCTCTGTTGATTGTACATGTGCAAGCAGCGTTCCGAAGATCAAAACATCAGATTGCTAGGACTGTCATGCTGTGAAAGAATTTAAAAGTACTGGTATCCCAGTCTCATAATTGGGTATCGATGGCCAACGATTCTCTCAATTTCATCGTTTTTCCACTTGGACAATCTGGTGGAACTCTAAGACAACCTAATTATAACCCCCGCTGAGGAGGCCGGCCCTGAGCAAGGTTTCATAACTGTCTCAACTTTCTCATCCTCTGCAAACTTTCACAGGGACATGACACCGATACTAATCACACCAAGCCAGCCTGACAATGCTGTAGTGAAGAGTTAATCATGGTATGAACATTACCACAATTTATTTAATGCTACTTTTTTCTCCAAATCAATCTTGGTGCCTTGTTCAGCAGTAGGAGGAGAGGTTCAGAACTGTGCACACGCTTTCTGTTGATGTTTAAAATGGTAGCTTTTTATGCTACAAGGCACTTTTTTTTATAAAAGTAGTTAGCTAAATTACAAGCTACTTCTACTTAAAAATTAAAAATACATAAATTCAAAAAAACCTAGCTAAGCTCTTTAATAGAGTTAAATTATTTAAAGGTACACTATATAAGGGCTTTTCACACTTGAAATAGTTAACCCTGGGACATTTTAAACCCCGGGTAAACGGAATCCTGGGTTATCTGGCTTCACGTTTTACACTGTTCATAATTTACGCGGGGTTAACAATTAATCCTGGGTATTCATAAGCTGACGTTTTCACACTGTACCTTTCTTAACCCTGGGTTAACGTTCTTATTTACATATTCAACCTGTTTACATAGCTCTAGCATTTGCGCATCCTCATATTGCCGACTCTACTATTAAGTTTATACTGAATGGACATTTCTGTCTATAAAAGGTAAGAATGAAACGCTTCTAAATTACAAGTGTGATACGTTCCTTTACCAAGGGTTAAAAGTGGTGTTTAGAACGACGATAACACAGGGTTAAGCGCAGTGTGAAAAGCCCTTATGTAAACAAAACTGCATGCATTTTGTGGAAGAACTTTGTTTTGGTTTTGCTTCAGCTCTGTGTGACTATGTGGATGAATACGGTTCTTTCAAAAGAGAGAGATTATCCTACTGCTCATAAAACATTCACTACTAGGCTTAAGAGTTATAACCAGTTTAGATGGAAAGGATCTCAAGCTGACTAGCTGAAGACATTACCGTAGCTATATATAGACACGGTACTTCCGTGAAAATAAATTCCAGCACAGCGCTACAACAACCCATAATGAAACTACCCTTCACAATAGACGGGTTTCTGTGCAACGTCATCACAGAGATGCGCGCACAACTAGGGGGCAGAAAGCAATTGTCTCACCATTACTGAGACTCTGAGAGTTCATATCTTGATATTTATTGTCAATTACAGTATAGTCTGCGCTACCTAGGCTTCCAAAGCAATTGATGCTAGCCATTTCCTCACTGTCACACACCTAGCAAGCAGTCACACGTCTCATGTCTTGTACAGTATGTTTACAGTTTCAAATTTCTTTCAAATGTGGCGGGTCGTACGTAGCCTTGTCGTAAACATTTAGGATAGAAAGGCTCAACAACCAACCAAACCAGGTAAGTTGGAAAATTTCATTCGAGACCTGATGACTAACAGCATAACTTAGCCTACTAGTCAGCTAACATTTTACATAATGTTACATTAATATGCAAATGAAACAAACGATCCAGCTCTGAAATGGCAGTTTATTATTGAGTCAACAACAATTTACAAACAATGCGAAATCTACGTTAATTACAATGGTTGATTAACGTTACAATCTTCTACAGGCAAGAATTGCATGCACCTCCAAGTACTGTTTAAAAACGGTATAATATTCTTTGTGGGGTTAATTAATGGTGATAAATAATTTGGCAGAACAGACGTTGTAGGCTACCTGCAGAGATTTGCATCCACCTCTTTTCTCAGCAGTAATGACATTAAAGAACTCATAATGGCATAATGAGACGTTCTAAAACGCTTAACGTGAAAAAGCTTAACGTGGTTTAATTTACTAAAACAGTGTTATTAACAAACCAAACTTAGTAAACACTATACTAATAAAGCATACTATACAGAAAAATTGGTTTATGCAGAATTTGATCTTTTATTATCACTATCTTTTAATATTAGTAGGCTACATTAAGTGACGTTAAGCTTTTTCTTTATAACGGTTTTCTATAATGGGAGGAAAACACAACGTGTAATAAAACAAATTCCGTTCATATTCTGGGCTCAACTGTTTTTCTGTACATAGTATGGTTTATTACATTAGTATGGTCTTAGTACATTAAATGTGCAGTATGTAAGAATTCTGTCCGCTAGAAGTCACTAGAGGCCTATTCAAAGCAAAGGCGTAGCTTGATGACGGCAAGTTTGAGCGCGGAATCTTGGGACATGTGGTCTTCATCTCAACGGACGGTGCAAAAGAATAAGGATAGGACTCGGGAAGAAATCATGTTCATGGATGTGATTATTAAGGACCGAGTGTTGTGGGAGCTGAACGAGGTCGCTGGAGCGATTGCGCAACACATGCCTCATGAGCAACGGAACTTTTATTATGCCACAGTTGCCGGCGCCACTTCCGCTTTTCCTGTCATGAGTATGAGATAACACAGCTCTGTTTATCATATTCGATAAATTTGAGAGTGTTGAAAATTATGTTATAATGTTATTCTAGTTGTTCGCTTGGTGGCTGCTGTGAGACACTTGTTTGAGACACACTGCAGTTAGATAGATCGATTTTATAATATCATATTAAATGCTGGATGGCTTGTGTTGAAATGGCATGCAATTCATTTTAAAAAGTATTGTATGATGGAGAAAATTCTGTATTACTGTTACTAAAAATAAAGCTGAATCTGATTATGCCATGTTAGCTACTTGACAAAATAGTGTTTTTCTCTGAGGCATGGTAAAGCATGGTACTCGCAAAAAATCAAGAAAATTAGATTAAACAATAAGACTAAACGTGTTGAGCTATATAACAACAAGCTTTCTGTCTATAAATATATCAAAACAGTTCTTCCCTTGTCTATTAAAACATGTAAATATTAAAGCGTCTTTGGTGTTTCCATGGTTTCTACAAAATAAAACCGGAAAACGAGGGTAACGCAGGTATGACGCAATTGACAGGCGACTCCTCATACGTCCCGGAGCCTTGATTAAAATTGCAATTTTCTCACGATTTACAAATAGTTGGAAACATTTGGGATATTGTAAGTACTCAAGTGAACAAAATATATAACACTGGCCTAGTGGTTTTTTGATTTTTTTTTACTGCAAAAATATTACATATTGCACCTTTAAGCCATGTTAGGCGTTTTTCCGGCATAAGACTCCTTAGCGGTTTTGCCCCCTGAATGCGCGCGCATTCAGTATTGTTTGTATACAAGAAACCCGTCTATAGATAATGCTTTACAATGAACTCTGTAAGAGAGCTACATATGGCAATTTACCTGTTCAATAAAATACCTTACTTTTGATTCTCTGAGCCGTGTGACATCACACTACTCAAGCCACGCCCACGGCCGCTGACTGACAGTCCTGAATTACCATAGTTTCCGCCCTCAACGAATTGTACACTGTCCGCCATTTTCTCCAAGCTCGAGCAGCTGTAGCGACAGAAATGCAAGTAATTAAGATGTTTAATTGTTGGATGTAAGAGTGAACAACAGTCTTCATTTACTCCATCTGAGCCACTGAATGCAGTGGATTAGTTTTATTTATGATAGAGCTAATATATGCAATTTATATGCATTTTTGTGAACTGTGTGTGTTTTTGACAGTTTAAACACAACAAAAAAATGTGAACGAGAAGCTACTCACGAGACTTGACGTCTGAGCCAGCTGTCTGTGCGTGCGTGTGCTTCAGAAAAGTGCGCTCAGAAAACTATCCATTAGAAGTTTCAACTGATATAGCTTTAAAACTGGAAATAATAATATTTAATGATGAAAGAAGAACTATGCTAGCCTTGAGAGTGATCGCGATATAAATAATAATCAAACCAAGCAGATGTGTTGTATTTGTCTAGTATTTGGCAGAGAATCCGATTCGATTGAGGCAGGAACTGTGATGACGTGTGATCGTGGAAAGCACGTGAGGCACGCAGCAGCTCATTTGCATTTAAAGGCACATGCACGAAAACAGCCTGTTATTGACTTTAGTCAGAAAGGGGTATTTACAACATGGATTTATAAATTATCTATGGGGTATTTTAAACTGAAACAGACACATTCTGGGGACACCTGAGACTTAAATTACATCTTGTAAAAATGGGCATAATAGGTGCCCTTTAAAATATATAACTATTACATTTTAATTACAAGAACATACTAACTGTAATAAACAAGTTGAAGTATTAAAATACAAAAAAATAAAAAATAAATAAATAAATTAATTCATGCTACAGGAATATATACAAAAAAAAAGACAATTACCAAAACTAAAAAAGTGAAATTAAAATATGGATATATGGCAACATGATATATGATATATGGAAAGATGGTGCACTTATATTATTATTATGAATGGGAGAAAGTACAATGCAATATGGCGGAATAAGTCCCGCTTTCGAAATAAAAGAGCCAGTGTTCTGACAATTTGTGCTACCCTGTCAGATTTTGCTACCTCCCATTGAAACAGTAGGTAGCAAAATCTGACAGCGAAAAATGCTACCTATCAGATTGTGCTTCCAGCGTGATATAAACGTGGTTTATGGCTTTATTAACATCTACACCTACCACAACCCTAAACCTACTCTTAAAATAATGCAAGTACAGTAGTGGTAGCACAATATGATATGGCATTAATCGTTAGAACAAATCGATAGCGAAAAATGCTACTTATCAGATTGTGCTTTATTAACGTCTACACCTACCCCAACACTAAACCTACAATAACCTTACAATAATGCAGAAATACGGTAGTTTTGTGTTATTTATCATGACCAAAATTATGTAATATTGATGTGTGCACGTGCAGTAAGCCCTGGTAGGACAATCTGATGGGTAGGATGAAATGTCAGGACACCGGTCAGCAATTGGTAAAGTCTTTGCGTCACTGCAGTTTCCGTTAGAAGCTCCAGTTGCTATAGAAATTTTTTTTGTTATCTTTATTTTTGAGTTTATTTGATAGGAACAGTGTACAAGTACACCAAATCCTTCTCTGATACGAACCAGAGGATGTTTAATCATATTTTCCACCTGTAGTCCCTAATGGCCTAACATGGTTGACATTGCAGAAAAACTACCATGTCAAGAACTTTTGACTAAAATGTTTATTAGTTTCAGTGACATTTATTCATTCTTATTCTGATTTTATTTAATTTTCCTCAACAAACTCTCTGTTTAGTCTGTTTGTGGGAAGGTTACAACTTTGATGTTCAACATATTGTTTCAGAAATGCAAACAATTAAAGATACTGAAATTTCAACTTCATTTGGTTGGTTTTATGTTGTTTAAATTAGTTTTAAAAAAATAAATGTTTGTAAAATATTTTTACAAAGAATATTTGTAAAAGGACATTTGATTATTAAATTAGTACATTATCTTTCAAATTTCACATGGATTTGATTCAGATTCAGTTAGATGGTCAGTTTACACCCACCTACTGATTTGGCTCAACTTACCCCTAACCTGGGGTAAATTGAGCCAGAGGAACACTATTTTATAAGAAGCCATATTTTTAGAACCCGTGGTCATAGGTGATCATTTAAAATGATAGGAAACATCCTGAAATTACTTTAAATACTTTCATTGTACTTCTGCCTCATTTTCCCTTATCTTGAGGACCACATAAGTAAAAAATGTCTCATCTTACCCCACTCTCCCCTACATACTTTTAGGGTGTAGTATAAGTAGGCGAACTAGGATGCAGCAACGCCCTTAGAACTGCATATGTGCAGTGACTGTTCCAGCCTGAAAAATGCCATTTTTTGTTATGATTTGAGCTTTTTGAAACAAAATTTTTGAGACAGCTGTCAGATTTTGTTGGTGATTTCAAATATGAAATTTATTCGTAAGCTTGGTTAACAGCTTTGGAGAATTTGGTGTTTCCCCATTCAAAGAGATAGGAGCTGTACTTGCAAGAAGCGTTTCAAAGATGGCCGCCAAGTGAAATGGCTTGCTTTAAAGGGACTTCGTGACAACCCGTGACGTTCTACTTGGAGCTGTTCACATCCTCATACTCAGAATTACGTCTTTCTTTGGTAACATTATCAACGGCAAAATGAATCTGCAGCATTCATGAGGTACAAAATTCTGAGTTTACAAGTTGTAAGGATGTGAACGCTCTTTACAAGTCAGAATCACGTAATTTGTGGCAAATCCAACATGCTGTGAATGCACCTTATTACCAAAATAACACTGCCTGCTGGTAGATCTTTTATTTTAGCATAAATTAGATATTGCAGTGCCTATTTTTGTTTTGGAGTGATCCTTTGAAGTAGCTCAGGATAGTTGCTAGTGAAGGGCTAGCAAAGCACTTTCTTGTGGTCCCATCATCCAATTAGTGTTGTCATGATGTCAATCTCCTTCATTAATGTCCTCCTGATGGAATCAAGAAAAAAAATACTTCATGCACATTTTCTTACTTCAACTTACACTCCTAATCTGAATAGTGATCAGTGACCCTGGAGCTGCCGGCATCGCCCCTGCCCAGCTCAGTGAGGTATATTTCAGTCCAGAGAACAGGTGGACACCAGCCAGGGGAAACGGTTCAGCCGGCTTGCCCACAAACAGGGGTCAGAGTGGGCCACACGTCACATAAATCAATCTGACGTGTTCACCCAGGCCTGCACTGGCACAGGCCAACCCGCGGCCCGAGCCCCATGCCCACTGAGCTACTGGCTGCGGCGCTATTTTGATGCATGGTTCAGGGGTGCATTTGGAACGGGTCAGCTGACTTTGATCCAGGGCCTGGCTGGAGAGACTTCAGGTGCCTTCTGGTTCCACAGATATCACGCCAGTGGTATGAGATCGACTGCAGGGGAATCGGGCGCTCTGAAAGAGATCCTGGTGGGCAGCAGAATGAATGTGCAATGGCATGTGCAATTCAGGACGTCAGTCACTGCAGTTTTCTCATGCCATGTAAGTACTATCAGATTTTTCTTTCTTTGTGACATTTATGCATTAATATTTCTCAAATTAAAAAAGGGAAAATGATTTCTAACGATTTGCTACATCCAGTAAGTAAAAAAAAAATGTGTTGTCACAAATGCTGTTTACAATAATTTTCTTCTCAGAGTATATCATTTTGTCACGTTTCATACGTTGGAAATTATATTTAATATATAATTTATGGTTACAATTTACAATAAGGTCTCATTTGTTAACATTAGTTAATGCATTAACTTACACAAACTAACATTGATCAATATATTTTTTACAGCATGAATTGTTAATGTTAATGTTAGTTCAGTGCACTTACTAATTTTACATTTTTTTTATTTAATAATGTATTAGTAAATATTGAGATTAACATTAAGATTAATAAATGCTGAAGAAGTATTGTTCATTAGTTCAGGTTAACTAATGTTAGCCAATGAAAACTTGTTGTAAATTGTTACCCAGTTTATTAATCATATTTCATATTCATAATTATATTTCATAATGATGTTTTTGTACTCTTTACATACATATACAAACTAATTTTGTGTTAATTGTTTTACAGTTTACATTTTACTGAAAGGCTGTCAAATTATTAATTGCGATTAATAGCCTTCAAAATAAAAGTTTTTGTTTATATAATATATGTGTGTGTACTGTGTATGTTTATTATGTATATATAAATACACACACATGAATATTAATATTTTATTAATAAAATATTAAAATATTAATATTTGTATATAATATAAATTATATAAAAATATATAAATATACATGTATACATGATAAATATACACAGTACACATATTATGTAAACACAAACTAATCGCGATGAATCATTTGACAGCACTATATATATATATATATATGTACATATATATATCATACTTTTTAGTAAAATGTAAACTGACAAGTCACACAATCTGTTCAAAGTCATTACAAGACAATAACAGAATAAAAAAAAACTGTATCTCCAAAGGAAAAAGAAAACAAATGAGAGAAATTTGAAGTCTGCATGTCAAGATAATGTCAAATTTGGTCAAAATTCTTATGGGCTTTCAACTTTCCTCTTTGGTTATGTTATTCGTGTTTGCATTGAAGTTTTTCATATTTTCTTTCAAATAATTCATTAATGGCTTGCTAATCTCAAGAGTGGATGAAAGGACTAAATTCCAACTAAATGATTTAAACAAGTGCTTCTGAAACTCACCCTTATTAAATTAATAACTCCTGCCAATAAACCGTGGGTATCTGCCTTTTAAAAAGTTGAGGAGACACCTGAGAATTCAGCAAGAAATAGGAATAATTCCTCAAAAAGAAAATTGCCTGGCTGAACTTGGAGGATTAAAAGTAATTGTAATTTCCCAAACATTCGTTTTGCAAGTGCTGTTGTCTGTAAAAAGATGATAAAATACTCAATGCCCCCTGTCTCTTAACTTCAACAATAGTCAATCAGATCAGCCGTTTTACTCAACCACAGAAGAAGCTCCATATCAGAAATTAACTTAGAGTTCTCAGAGGCCTCGTCGAGCATATGCACAAGGGCACTTTGAGGTTGCTCTCCACCAACTGTTGCCCGTTTGATTTTTGTCAGCATATTTGATGGCAAATATCATAATGTTTGCTCTAGGTCATGGACAGCACAAAAAACATTGAAAATTTGTTATAAATCGTTGATTATGCATAATGTTTTCAGAAGGATTGTTGGCACAGATAGAAACAAACAGCTTGTATGCATGACACCTTGGCATACTGGATTCTGAAGGCACACAGTAACTTAACACAATATGCATAACGGGAGTGAAAGGTATTTCACATCAAGGCTTACAAAGTATTCATCATTTATTCAAAGGTAAGGTCAAAAACATTCAGATACTAATGTTCTGTCATTTAGCATATTTTATACAAAGCAGCTTACAGTACAGTTATTTGGGTAACGTGTTACAAGTAATGCAAGTTACATAATCAGATTACTTTTTTCAAGTAACATGTTACTTTTAAATTTACAGCAAAGTTACTTTTTCAAATAGGTAATGCAAGTTACTTTGTTTTCCCATTTATAGACTGACATCTCTCCTGTCCCAATGTTGAGAGAAATCGGAAGTAGAAGTGCAGAGGCGTTGTGTGCGCTGTGTGAACATTAAGGTTTTTGTAGTTCTACACTAAATGTGAACGTGCATTTACTCATCTCACTTGCACAAAAACAGATTCAATATTACTCAAAATGAATAAAAACAGTGAAATGCATACTCAGAATATTACACAAACCTTCAATAATTAAATGTGTTAAATTGCACAAGTATACTTTATGTATTTTATCTCACTTTATTAACCAATGTCTTTGCTGCTGACCTTCAGTTATCCAATTCAACCATACTAATAAGCAAAAATGACTTAAAATGACTTTAGAGAAACCTCGCCTTTGTGTTTCATTCTGTTGCTGTGTCCTCTGCTGTACATTTGCATTTCCTTCAGCCCTAAGCTTAATCATTTCACTTTTGGGGCCCTATTTTAACCTATTTTGGTCTAAAGCGCACGGCACTTTTGCTAGTTTAAGGTTGGGAAAAATTGCCGCCGCACCCGGCGCATGGTCTAAAAGAGTAGTCCCTATTCTCTTTATGAGTAATGGGTGTGTTTTGGGCGTAACGTGCAATAAACCAATCAGAGTCTCATCTCCCATTCCCTTTAAAAGCCAGTTGCGCTCATTTTTATCTTTATGCACACACATTGTAATCCATTTATTTTTAATATTTGGCATGTTTGTGTGCTGCTGCGCGTCCCTGTGTGTGTAATAAGCAGAGTGTATGCGTGTTGTGCGACCGTATATAGGCGCATATTACTAACGCGCTCTTTAAATAACGAAACAAATACTGCGCCATTGACTTCAGACCAGGTTTTTGTTGGTCAATGGCGCAGTCTATTTCAGTTGCCTCAAAATAGCAATGCGCCAACAATGCGCCTGAACACACCTCGTTTTCACACCAGCACAAATGGGCGCTGGTGTGCAGCATGGGTGCACAAATGGGCGCAAATGCAATTGCTATTTAAACAATGTGGCGCGGGACGTGAAAATGATTGTGAAATTAGATTGTGAAAATGAAAATGACTGCGTCGGGCTGAAACTAGCAAAAAACACTTGTGTCGCGCCTGGCGTCGCATTGCGCCGTGTGTATGATAGGGCCCTTGGTGTGAAAGGGCCTTTACATTTGTCGAAAATAGAACGATAGTTTTATTATTTTTTTATTTTTTATTTTTTTGTTATTAAAAAACAAACAAACAAGCCCAGCCCAGATGATAAAAAGTAACAAAAGTAACGTAACACATTACCTTCCATAAAAATGTATCCAATTTTAGTTACTTTTTTAGGGAGTAGCACAATATTGTGATGCATTATGTTTAAAAGTAAGTTTCCCCAACACGGCTGTGCACTGCAGTGACAAACCACCCAGAGAAAAATGGGATTTGGTGTCTTGCTCAGTCATAGTGGCCATAACCAATGTTGAGGAGTAATTCACTTCAAAAGTAGCAACATTACAAACTGCCATGTTACTGAAAACTACCTTCAATAGTATGACACAGTGGCTCAGGAATAACAAGCTACTGCTACAGTAATGTAGCAAAGAAAAAAAAACTCTCTCACTCTGTGGAAAGCGACTTCTTTTTTGCTGGGC
>RJVU01059333.1:558983-589760 GCA_003731715.1 Anabarilius grahami | reverse complement strand
GGTTTCGGAAGTTTTTTGTATTTACTAGTTCGAGGTACAGACACAGTCTCTATGTGATAATATCTAGGTGCGAGAGTTTCTATGTGTTGGGAATTATCTGAGTTCTGTGACGTGAGGCGGCTAGCAGACGGTCGGTTTAGCCAGTACTTCATGTAATAAGATTTCACTCCGTACGAAACTTCAAAAAGCAGTTCTTCTCTGCTGTGACATAGTGGTGTATGTTACAATATTTGCACATCACTTTGGGTGTTCCTGCACACCCAGGAACCCTGCATCTTCCCTTCTTAAAATACATTGTTGCCAATGTGAGGTATTCCCCAAAACATCCTCTATGAAAAGAGAAACTGAATTTCTTAACATGCAAAATAAAAAAAACTTAATAAAACCTGACAAAAGGCTTCTCTACACCTTCATACACACACACATATTTTTTTATGTACAGTTCATATCGTTTTAAATAAGATTACTAAAGCAAATAATCTTGCCTTCTTCTCACATCATGTGCTCCTGTGATTATGTGTCAGAACAGGACGTCCCACCTTTAAATGGTGCTTGATATTGACTCCAACACCTTACTGAACTGTTCTTTGGTACTTTCTCGACCTTTCTAATTGGTTGTAATCATTTAAAGAAAAATGTACTAAACATAGGGCTTAAGAAAACTTCCCGTTGCCTGAGGGCAACGCTGTGCTGTAGAGGGTTAAAATATCTCCGTTCAAAAGTTTGGGAACCCTTGATTCTTAATACTGTGTGTGGTTACCTGGATGATTCATGACTGTTTTTTTGTTTTGTGATGGTTGTTCATGAGTCCCTTGTTTGTTCTGAGCAGTTAAACTGAACTCTGTTCTTCAGAAAAATCCTCCAGGTCCTGCAGATCAAGGATGTTTTGCATATTTGAACCCTTTACAGCAGTGGCTGTATGATTTTAAGACCCATCTTTTCACACTAAGGACAACTGATGGACTGAAACACAACTATTAAAAAAGGTTCAAACATTCACTGATGCTCCAGAAGGAAACACGATGCATTAAGAGCCGGGGGTGAAAACTTTTGAACAGGATGAAGAAGTCCAAATTTTTCTTATTTTGTTGAAATATGTTTTTTTTTCATTTAGTACTTCCCTTCGGAAGCAACAGAAGATACTTGCATGTTTCCCGGAAGACAAATTAAGTACAATTTACCTTGATCTTTAAATTAAAACAGTTTTCACCTCCCGACTCTTAATGCATCGTGTTTCCTTCTGGAGCATCAGTGAATGTTTGAACCTTTTTTAACAGTTGTGTTTCAGTCCATCAGTTGTCCTCAGTGTGAAAAGATGAATCTCAAAATCATACAGTCACTGCTGTAAAGGGTTCAAATATGCAAAAAATCTTTGAAAACTGAAGAATCTGCAGGACCTGGAGGATTTTTCTGAAGAACAGAGTTCAGTTTAACTGCTCAGAACAAACAAGAGACTCATGAACAACCATCACAAAACAGAAAAACAGTCATGAATCATCCAGGTAACCACACACAGTATTCAGAATCAAGGGTCCCAAACTTTTGAATGGAGATATTTTAATAAATTCAGCTACTTTTTTGTCTTGTGGATTATATGTATACATCTTTTATGTAAAATATCTTACTCAGGACAGTACTAAATAAAAAATAACATGCATTTTGTATGATCTCTCTTATTTTGTTAAAATTATTCACATTTTCACAGATTCTGCAAGGGGTTCCCAAACTTTCGCATACCACTGTATATATATATATATATATATATATATAGCACCAGTAAAGCTATTTAAATTAATGCTTATTGCTTTTTCAAAAGGGCATGACTGTAGATTAACACTTGATATTTAAAAAAAAAGTAGCTTTAGCAACACTGTTGATCATTTATGACTCATTCCTTGGAGAGAACCAGAAATCGTCATAGAGCATTAACCACTATGCCACAATATCCAACCACACTCAACTGGATGAAAACCAAAAGATCAAGCAAAACCTCAAACACTGCTTCAAGCACAGGTATTTGAAAACTGATCAGTGCTGGCCACTTTAAAAGACCAACTAAGTGTGTAGCTCTTTAACAACAAACTGCCCCAAATATTAAGGGAAAAAGCAAAGAGTGCATTTTTTTCCCCAAATATGCATGTTTAACCTGCCATCGCTGTGATTTCAATATGTATGCACACTTCTGCCAATTTAAATCCTGTGTCACTTTTCTAGCTTTGGGATGTGAGAAGTGAGATTATCCTGGGGGCATTCAATTCCATGCCACTGACCTTACTCTGGCCTCTGAGCGAGAGGCCTCATGCCATTAGCGTGAGGGAAAGGCTTTTAAAGGAAATCTAATCTCGTCTGCATCTGATCTGTCCACTTCAGAGTGGAGGAACCTGTCCTGGGTATTACAGCAAACATCCTCTGCCGCTGTATCCCTTTCTTCAGCGTTCAATATTCCCCCTCCACTGTAGGACCCATTTTTGTAACAAACTCCCTGCAACAGGTCTGACCAGCGGCTGTAATTTCACTCAGAGCGCTTGCCCTCCGAACCCAGTGTACAGCAGCACTCGGCTGTATCCACACGCTCACCCGAGCTCAACACAGGCGCCAGTGTTTAGGAACGCGTCTCTGCTTTGTTCCCAGTTTTCTCTTTTTATTTTGGTTAATTGTGGGTAAAGTGTCTTGCTGACAGGTTGCGGTGAGGTGTATCACCTGAGATCATCCCACATTCATTTGGCTTTATACCTGTAGAGGCTCAAAACAAAAACCACAAATCTTAAGTTGCAGGTGATAATACAACGTTTAACACAAGATCTAAACATGTTTGCTGGGCTTCATGAATTAAGAGTGGCAGATTTTATCAGGTTATGTCCCCTCTGATTTGACTGAGTATAGTAACTGGAACAGAAGTTTCCAAAAGCAACTCATATAAATAAATTCATATATAATATCCTACTGACATAAGCTTACCAGGAACAATACATTCAAATAAACATGTATGCATATTATTAATATTGTGAGAGAGAGAGATTACAAGGCACACTATGAAGGGTGTAAAATAATGTAAAAATAATGTATGTGCACAATCCACAATCTATTATTATGCGGGTCATTCAAGTACCATTTTAATTTAAAGGTGCAGTAAGCAATTTCTGAAAAACGCTGTGGAAAGTGGATCGTTCTTCCTTGTCGTTCGTTCGTCATCTTCGCTTTATTTTTCACAAAGCTTAATTTTGCTTCGCTTCTGCTATGATACTGACATCCATTCTTGCATTGCGTATTTTGGGGGCGGAGCAATGTGTTTGTTTGGGTTGATTTCAAATATCAACAGTGTTCAAGAATAATTCTCAGAAATCAGTTACTGCACCTTTAAGGACGCATTTCTATAAAACAAAACAAAGCAAAACCAAAAGAATATGCTTGTGTTGTAATTTAAAGGGAAAAAAGTAAGACATTCAGAAATATGCTCTGTTAAGTTTAGGCACTTAAAAATTATTTATTATTTAAGGAAATACCAAGATCTTTTGACGGAATTTTTACTTTTCTGGCATAAATAATATTATATTATGTCAGATGGGGTGTTTCGAAGTGTGAAAGACCAACTGATGTCAGAAATAAAATCACATAATTTGATGTCGCACCAAAGTGATGTCACTTTCTAGACCTAGAGCATGATGTAATTAAAGGGTTAGTTCACTCAAAAATGAAATTTTTTCATTCCAAACCCGTAAGACCTTCGTTCTATGGAACACAAATTAGGATATTTTTGATGAAATCTGATCTCCCTGCAAACAATGTCATAACAAAAAAAAAAAAAAAAAGGCCCAAAAAGTTATTAAAGACGTTGTTAAAATAGTCCATGTGACTACAGTGGTTCAACCTAATGTTATGAAGCGAGGAGAATACTTTTGATGTTGTAAACAGCATAGGAGACCGACAGGGAAGAGAAGAAATTGTTGAATAAAGTTGTTATTTTTGTTTTGTTTTTGCACACAAAAATTATTCACACGAACGCTGGTATTTTCAAAACCGCAGATTTTTCTATGCGGTTTGGCCGTTTGTCCACACGCAAATGCTGTATTCGGTTACTGAAACTGAACTTTTTGGAAAACTCTGGCCAGGGTGAAGATTTTTAGAAACTCTGGTTACAGCGTTTTCGTGTGGACGGTGAAACGGGAGATTCTGGCCAGTGACATCGGAGTGCACGCTGTTATCACCTTTGTTTGACGTCAGATTGAGCGCCGCTATCTCCTTTGTTTACGTGAGACGAATCTGTGCAATGACGGTCGTAGCTAAAATATTGCTGCTAATAACTGTGCTAACAGGGCTTATAACATTTAGATAGTTCTCCCATTATATTGCGGAACAGAGGCGTCAGAATGCAATACTACACAGGTCACTGCTTATGACAATGTTATTTTTTTTTACTTTGAATGAATACGTCTCATTGTATTGTTCTGGTTTATGGAATTAATAATAATAATAATAATAATAATAGTAATAAAATGCCTACCAGAACCGGTAATAAACTTTTTTCCTGGCTTCTGATTGGCCAACATGGCTTTTGACAGCGATTCATTGTGTTTTTACGTTTTCATGTGGACAAAGATTTTTTTTAAACCGTGCTTGTGTGGACGTGATTTTTTTTTTTAAACGGAGGAAAAACTTTATAAAAATACCTGTGTACATGTGGACTAGGCCTTAATGATGTCTTTACTACCTTTCTGGGCCTTGACATTTGTTATGACATTCCTGTCTATAGGGAGGTCAGAAACCTCACGGATTTCATCAAAAATATCTTAATTTGTGTTCCGAAGATGAACAAAGGTCTTACGGGTTTGGAACGACATAAGAGTGAGTAATTAATGACAGAAATGCCATTTTTGAGTGAACTAACCCTTTAGTTAGTTCAAAAGACTAACAGAATGTTAAGCAATATTGAGGACTCATGCAGAAAATTTTGAATGCAGAAATGATTTATAATTAAAACAATATTACAAACAACAACAATATTAATAATAATAGAACAATTAAAAATAAATGAATATGAATAAAAATGAATGCATTTAAAAGCACCCAAAAGTTCACTTAATTGTGATAAGAACTAACAAGTATGATTTCCATCTCATTTTAATCCAGTATATGAATACATATATATTAGGGAGATTAAAATGTTTGGCACGGCAGGAATGACCCATATATAATAAATGCATATTAATGTTTTCTTAAGCTACTTTTGGAATTGGAAGGCATAACTCCCATTGCTAAGATTATTATTATGGAATTGTTTTACTTTTAAAAACTTCAAACAATCATATGACTCTTCTGAATAGCACTTTTCATTTAGTGAGATAAATGCAGAAAATAGAGAGAAACTAGCGCACGTCTCTTGCTGAGATCGTAATCAGTTCCTCGTCGTTCTGGTTTTCTCATCCCTTTCCCTCTCGCTCAAGTTATTTTGGGAGTCATTTTTGGAAGCTCCTTGACCTGCACAGAGCAGCACCTCCATATTCAAAGAACCCTCCCTTGCCAACACCCCTCATTTACAACCCATTACTCAGTTCTGCTCAGCTGAACCACATCCATATATTCTTCAAGGCCTGGTTAAACTTAATCATTAGGTTAACAAGCTCCCTTCCCTCCAAATGATGATCCTCTGAATTCTAGGGATTTGTTCAGGAGGGTGAACCAATAACTGGCTAGGCACAAAAGGCAGAGGCCTTCGAATTAGCACAAAATAATCACCAAAAATTGCTTTGCATATTCAATCACTTAGAAGACTGCCAAAGTAAACAAACACACAAACCTCGGTCGCAAAAAAGCCTTTAAATGAACTAACATTTTTCTCAAGTAAACAATCAAACACTGTTGGGAATCGCAGTCAACCCTGACAGACACATCAAAACAAAATATGCACATAAAGTCCAGAATCAAAGAGACATTTGTTTCTTTACCGCTCCACTTTAAAGTAAGATATGCGAGCACAATACAAATCTGTTGTAATGAAGGTTTACTTATTTTTTTACTCATTTTACTCAATATAAAGAGATAGACGTTGTTTTTAAAAGACCATCTGCGTTATATGTATGGCTGACATCGTAGAACTCATGTAAGCTAATTAATTACAACTGCTCAAGAGGCAGTCACATGTCACTGTTTTAGCACATCAATGGCACTTAAACATACTTCATTAGCTTGACATTGATGTGTGAGTTTGTGCATGGATTCCACTGAGCTGTCAGTTTACATCTGCTCTTACGGCTGTTTAGACTGATTTTCATCAAAGACAACTGTGTTTATCTTTCTAGCATCTCTATACATATAGGTCATTATGAAAAAAACACCATCTATAATGTGCACAGTACATAAAACTTACAACCTAATATATGTCATTTGAAAAAGCTTTGGAGATAATCTATGTGGTATGTAATATTTAACGACATATATAATATACATATTTTTATTCTTTTTATATAGGAATATATAATGTTATTTATTTAGAGTAGGCCTAGCCTATGTATAGAAAATTAAAATGAATCATTCTAATAATTAATTAAACTATTGTACTATTTAATCATTGATTTTTATAACTTTCCCATATACACTACCGTTCAAAAGTTTGGGATCACTAAGATTTTTTATGTTTTTAAAAGAAGTTTCGTCTGCTCACCAAGGCTGCATTTATTTCATTAAAAATACAGTAAAAACATTAATATTGTGAAATATTATTACAATTTAAAATAACTGTTTTCTATTTGAATATATTTTACAAAGTAATTTATTCCTGTGATGGCAAAGCTGAATTTTCAGCATCATTACTCCAGTCTTTATTGTCACATGATCCTTCAGAAATCATTCTAATATGCTGATTTGCTGCTCAAGAAACATTGAATGTGTACAATTGTACAAAATATTTGTGTACAATATTTTTTTTTCAGGATTCTTTGATGAATAGAACGTTCAAAAGAACAGTGTTTATTTGAAATATAATCTTTTGTAACATTATAAATGTCTTTACTGTCGGACACTGACTTCTATATAAAGTTATACAGCTAGTTATAAATATTGTGGGTTAACCCTAACCCTACCCTTAAACACAACCCTCATAGAAAACTTTTATGCACTTTTACATTTCAAAAAAAGAACAACAACATCAAAAAAAGCATTTACTATGATTTATCATCTGTTTTCCTCATGGGACCAAAAATTTCCCCACAAGATCAAAACATTTTGGTATTACTATCATTGTAGGGACAGTTTGAATACCTGAACTACAACCACACACACACACATACACAGTGATGGATCCTGGCATAGACAATATAAGCAGCCGCCTAGGGCAGCAACGCTCTGAGGAGAGGCATAGGGCATATAGGCTTTCTTCTCTTCTTTATAGTTCTATGGCGTTATTTTAATGACTAATGTCGAGAGCGCATCCATACAATGTGCCAGCGCGAATTTTACCACTTGCAGGTGGATTTCCTTTACTTTCGCACAAAATTGGACACGCACTTTCGAATATACATTGTATCAAGGCCCTGCTTTTGCTCAGATATCGCGTGTGCGCGTTAGGGGTTGAACGACTTCAGATTTTTTAAAGTCGACATTTATGTGATTAAAGTCGAGTCGACGTCGACTACTCGACGATGACGTCATTAATGAACAAATTAAGGGGCTGTTCACGCAGAACGCGCTTTTCCATTCCAATGCGCTACTTTTCCATTGTTTTTCTATGAAAACACACATTATAGACAGACATGTATGTCCATGCGCTCATGTCTTGCGTCTTTTGCAGCGTCTCGCGCATGACATGGCATTCTAAAAACGTGGTGCTCAAGTTCAAATCAGTTTAACTTTTTTTTAAAAAGGTGTCTCAAGATCTTGCGTTTTTCCCCCATTCCACTGCCCGCATCTTGCATCTTTGAAAGCAAAAATGCGTTCTGTGTGAACGAGCCCCAAGTCTGAACCTCGAGCTGAGGTTGCCTTGTGCACAGCTATGACATATGATATGACGCTGCCCACAAATTTTTATCAGTTCTTTTGTCTTTGGGTCGTTATATTTCTCACAGATTTCTGCTCATTCTAAATCAGATACAGATAATGTAGCACAGTTAAGATTACACTTATGCATAGTGAGAGAGCGAGCGTGTGAATTAATTCTACCTGGCAGCTTCTCTCTAGTGAAGCTGTGGGTTTTAGTTACTAAGAAATATATGCTAGAACTTTTCAGTTTCTAAGCTATCACAGAACAGTGTTGACAATACATTTCTGCGCTAATGAATGATTCTGTGAGCACGCACAATCTGTGTGCTACTGTCTATGTGTGTGCATAATGTAGCAGCGCAGTTTAGAATGGCGATTAACGTACAGTACAGTCCAAAAGTTTGGAACCACTAAGATTTTTAATGTTTTTAAAAGAAGTTTCGTCTGCTCACCAAGGCTACATTTATTTAATTAAAAATACAGTAAAAAACAGTAATATTGTGAAATATTATTACAATTTAAAATAACTGTGTACTATTTAAATATATTTGACAAAGTAATTTATTCCTGTGATGCAAAGCTGAATTTTCAGCATCGTTACTCCAGTCTTCAGTGTCACATGATCCTTCAGAAATCATTCTAATATGCTGATTTGCTGCTCAATAAACATTTATGATTATTTTCAATGTTGAAAACAGTTGTGTACTTTTTTTTTCAGGATTCCTTGATGAATAGAAAGTTCAAAAGAACAGCATTTATCTGAAATACAAAGCTTCTGTAGCATTATACACTACCGTTCAAAAGTTTGGGGTCAGTAAGAATTTATATTTTTATTTTTTTGAAAAGAAATTAAAGAAATGAATACTTTTATTCAGCAAGGATGCATTAAATCAATCAAAAGTGGCAGTAAAGACATTTATAATGTTACAAAAGATTAGATTTCAGATAAACACTGTTCTTTTGAACTTTCTATTCATCAAATAATCCTGAAAAAAAATATTGTACACAAATATTTTGTACAATTGTACACATTAAATGTTTCTTGAGCAGCAGATCAGCATATTAGAATGAATTCTGAAGGATCATGTGACACTGAAGACTGGAGTAACGATGCTGAAAATTCAACTTTACCATCATAGGAATAAATTACTATGTGAAATATATTCAAATAGAAAACAGTTATTTTAAATTGTAATAATATTTCACAATATTACTGTTTTTACTGTATTTTTAATTAAATAGATGTAGCCTTGGTGAGCAGACGAAACTTCTTTTAAAAACATTAAAAATCTTAGTGGTTCCAAACTTTTGGACTGTACTGTACGTGTACAATAAGCTGTTTAAAACAAGCATTCATCCGATCAATATTGAGAATCCAGATGGTATAATCAAACATATCTTTTGGATATGAACATATCTATTGGAGTATGCATTTATTTGTCAGCATTTGTTGGATATTGAGCATAAATGTGGATTTTATCCTGCTGCGCCCTCTATAGGCTATGACCAACAACTAGTCGACATCATGCTTAAAGCGTCACGGCAGAGCATTAAAGTCGACTAGTCGATTAGTCGGTGCAACAACTAGTGCGCGCTCAAACTTTGTCCTGTTCACTCGCGAATCTCTACGTGCTCTTGCTCTAGAATTCTCTTCTCTCTTGGATTTAATGTTGTCAGATGCTGGTGAATGTGATTTCACCGAGAATGACATGCTCCTGAATCAGCATCTTTGTTATTCCTGGAACGACATTCCAATCAACCAATCAGATTTGAGGGAGAAGTTTACTGTTTATGTCAAGTTTAGACCTAAAACCAGGGTTAGAGGTGCTTCTACATCAGTGTTGTTCACCATTTCCCTCTGATTTTAGGGATAAGTTCAACCTGGTCTCATAGGAGAGACGTACCTGTGGGCACGTTTTCGCGAGACACAAAATTACGTACCGACGAGTACGTCTCGCTGCAGTTTCCGACAGAAACGAACGCTAGAGGCCGGTAAAACGACGATAAGCGCTTTTGCTCATTTTCACACACGGTTTCGATGACGGCCAGGGTCGGATTATGGATTCATAAAGACTAGTTTTGACGTCTCCTCATGCAATATCATGTTACCACTTCGAAACGCTTCTTACCGGAGTGGCCGATTTGTAAACGAACGTACTTTGGACTTTCCGGCTCTATGCGTTTCGCTTTTTTTGGCCGTAACCAAGCTTGCTCAGTAGCTCAGCCGATACGGAGTTGGACTTGCGACGAGGAGTCGACTCGGAACACGCTTTTAGCACCACTCAGTGGACATTTCACATCGAAACTGCAGCGATATGTACTCATTGGTACGTATTTCGTGACTCGCGAAAACGTGCCCACGGGTACGTTTTCGTCATGAGACCAGGTTGGATAAGTTATGAGTAGGGTTAGGTTTTGGGGTGGCGATAGGGTTAGAACTAAATTTTCTTACAGGAATGTTGTTCCAGAATCAACAAAATATGTTCATCCATCTTGGTAAAATCACGATGACCGCCAGAAGCTATATCAACCATCAACTTCCACCATTGACCAATGAAATAACAGTGTAGGCCTTTAAATTGTAAAGAAATTAAGGATCCATCTTTGTATGTCGAATAATGCCATGTACACTTTTCATGAGGCAGCATTTTCAAGTTGATTTTAGTCAGCCAGTTCTCTAGTTANTTTTCCTAAAAACAAGAAAATAATTTTTACTTGTCAAGAAAATGCTTCTTGATTTAAGAACTTTAAGATATTTTGACTAGAAACAAGACAAAAACTCTAAGTAAGAATAGCATTTTTTGCAGTGCACACACTCATTCAACAGTTGTAATAAGCAACACAAGTTCTGACATTAATCCTCAAATATCTTCTACATCGCACATTCGCTATTTGATTATGCTAATTTTCCAGAACATCTGAATATATCAAAGTGTCATGGTACAGCCACGGTACAGAGGAAAGCAGACCATGTGAACCCCCTCGTGTTTGTACATCTAAGTTTGTAAGTACACACTTATGGGATTTTCTGATGGATTTTAGAAAACTTATCTTCTACGAGTCTATTGGTTATTTCTTCTGGTGGCCGTGCAGCTGAACAAACAATAGCACATTTTAATGTGGTACCTTGCCTTCCTCCCATGCATATTCATGACGAGCCCACGCCTGGCAGTGACACGGGGGTGCGGCAGGGATGAGGCGTGCTTGTCGGAGTGTGTCACGTTTCCAGACCAGCGAATTTTTTTGATTAAAGTCCCTTATCCGTTTTATCATGCATATCCCTTGCCTGATTAAAGTGATCTGATGCTGACACTCACAATGTCAGGGTGAACTGAGGAGGAGCTCTCTCTCCACCTCCCCGAACATGCCTGGAATCCCTAATCCCCTCAAAATACATCCGTCAGTTTGTCCTGGCATACAGTATGCACACGGGCACCTCGTGTATATACAGCAATACACAGGCACCAACCCAGTTGCCTTAGATTGTTTACCAATGTTAAGATGTTGTATGTGAAGTATGTTAATGTTTTTTTCTCGCCAGTTGTATTGTTAGGATTAAATAACATGCACTATAAAAGAGTAGGCTATATAATAAGGAGATAGCTAAGGAAGACATTATACATAAGAATATGTTTCAATGCCTAACGAAGACACATTTGAAATACTTAACACGTATTAATCCCAGCCCGCAACTTTGCAAAGTTGAGAAGTTGATGCGGATGGGGCGCATTTGTTAGGAGGAGTGAATTGGTGAGGGATGCATCGATAGTCAGAGAGCGAGCGAGAGAGAATCTTTCCCAGAAAATGTTGGCCTAATGAAACAGCTGGGGATGACACAGTTGAAACTATCCAATTGGAAATGATAATTAATGGCATTAGGGCACAGAACGGTTTGGTGCCGCTAAGGATTAGAACACTTTAAACTGTAAGCTTCGAAATGTATTATAACTTTTTTTGTGAATGTTTTTTTGTTTTTGTTTTTTGGGGGGCTATTTGTCAAGTTAAGAATTGTCAAGTTAAGAATTAAGTTACTCTGAAGCAACTGTTTTCACGATTTCACATAAAAAAAAAAAAAGATTTGTAAGCAATACTAATCAATGTGACTTCATAATAAGTTGAGTGTTTTGTAAACTTGTTTTTTAGTAAAAAAATATCTCTAAGGCCTGTTTCACAGACAGGGTTTAGATTAAGCCAGGATTAGACCTCATTAGTTCTATTGAACTAATAGTAGGATTAGTTCAATCTTGAGATAAAACAACATTTTAAGATATGTAAGTGCAAGTTTCTTTCAGTTCAAACAGCTCAAACATGCATTTTAGTCTGGGACTAGGCTTAAGCCTTATCTGTGAAACCAAGGGTAAAAATCCTTAAAACAAGATTAACTGATTAAGAAGCAGCACTGCATAAGACATATTTTATTAACTACAGAAGAATAGAAATTGATTTTGTCTTATTGCACTGGCTTATCTTCATTGTTATTCAAAAAGGATAGATTATATTCACTGTAAACCCTCACGCTCAAAACACTTAATTGGTTTGAGTAGGGCAAACTTAAATTGAACAAATTAGTTCAGTTAAATTCACTGCTATGAGTATTTAGAACTTTCTTTTACTTTTGACTTTACAGCACTGACATTTTTTCAAGTAAACTGAACTGTTTCATTGTTTTGAGTTGTATGAACTCATTTCTTTTCATTTAGACTAACTTAAGTTTAACTGAAACTGGACTGGGATTTTTATTTCCCAGCATGCTTTGCCCATGGCACTCGAAAGGGAGAGTAAATGCTAAAATTAAGTGTTATATAATGTTTTTTTGCACAAGATTAATGGTAAGGGAGAGTGATTAATGTTTTGTTATGCCATTTTAGAATAATTTCTGTTAATGTGGGGTTTTGGAGATTTAACATCATGGTGACAAGTAGCGCATGTGGCTTGGTATGAGAGCAGGTAAGTTACATGTTTTAAGTTGTTGTACTCATTCAGTTAGTGCTATGCCATGCTATCGTTAACATGTTAGCAAATTAACAAGTTGGCATTTTTTGTATTTTCTTAGGATTTACAGTGAAGTAAATAACTCCTTTGATTTGCAAGAACATAAACATAAAATATTTATGTTAATTGCTATCAAAATGTATGAGTTAGCAAACTAAGTACTTCAAGTTAGGACCAATTAACGTGCATGAGTACTACAAACTCAAAACTTGATAGTTCTGCTTACTTAAAATTGGGAAAATCATAATTCAAAAAATGTGATGTTACCTCAAATTTTTTGAGTTAGACAAACTTATTCGGGTTTACAGAGTTGCATTATAACATACATAACAAAATATAATGGAATGTGATGACAATATTTGTCTATGCAGTGAAGAGGTTCCTACAAGTTTAGTTTCTCCAAAGCATCACTAAAAGTTGTTCCACATCCACTAAATTTGAGAAGAAAAACAATTCGTAACTTTAAAATAAAGATTTTCTTGATTAAATACTGCAAAAAAAAGCAAACCTGCCAAAAGGAATGGACATGATGGGCTGGGTTAGTATGAGTTGTCAACCAATGATCAAATAGCATCAACGGGAGGCAACTACAGAGTGCCTTGCTGGCAAAGAAATATAACGTCCAGATTTAATTCTGATACCAAGAAATAGAATTTCAAAGCTGGATGTCTTATCGTTGGCATGTCCCTTTGCTGGACTGATTTCCCTAGCAAAACCCTGTCACTGCTATTATGTTGAACATGGAACCAATTTACTGCACCAGCTAAACAGGGTTACTGGTGCTCCTGTAACCCCCTAAATGTTTGAAGTTATCACAGACGTGAGGGAGAAAAAGCATTTTGAATGTTGGCTGGAAGGGGGGAAGGTTGAGGAGACTGTAATTGAAAAGTATCAATCAAAAACAAGGCAAGGGGCAGAATGGAAGCCATAATGTTAACCCAGTCTGAGGAGCAGAGGGACCAAAATGCATTTCCTTTGTATAGGTAATTCACTTGCTCTCTCCAGACCATAAGCCCCCAGCCTGGGCCCAGGAAAAAATAAAATAAATAAATCCTATCTCCGGACAAGGCTGTTGGATTATCAAATGGAGCATGTGCCCATTACAGGCCTGTTTTGTGATGGTATCTGGTCGTACAGATAAGGGACAACTGGTCAGACGTTTGCAATTTTGATACATGCGAAATAAAGAGCTTGCGGTGTGGATGCACATTTTTCCATCAACCCTTTCATGTTCAGTTTGAATATAGTTCATACTGTACATGACTATCATGCGAAATAAAGAGATTGTGTTGTGGATGCAACTTTTCCCATCAATCCTGTCATGTTCAGCTTGAATATAATCAATACTATACATGGAATTCATAGTATATTTATTTATTATATTGCAGTAAATTTTTGTAAATATATATATAAAANGGGATAAAGTGTCCTGAAACAGGTTAGTGAAGCGGTGTCCAATGTCCAAAAGTGTTCTTTTGTCGTAAGTGATCAGTGCAGAGGTTATGTGTGTAAAAAGAGAAAGCAAAAGTAGGTAAAAAAGTAAATAAAAACACAATCTAAGCGGAGCGACCTGGACGGCGACCGGACTCAGCGGCGCCATCTTGTTTTGCGCCATCTTGTATAGTTCATACTGTACATGACTATCATGCGAAATAAAGAGATTGTGTTGTGGATGCAACTTTTCCCATCAATCCTTTCATGTTCAGCTTGAATATAATCAATACTATACATGGAATTCATAGTATATTTATTTATTATATTGCAGTAAATTTTTGTAAAGATATATATAAAATTCACTGTAATATAATAAAAATATTATACATGCGTAAAACCCATGAAGTGGCCAAATAAATATGAAATTTTATAAATGATAACCGACCCCAAGCCACAATCAAACTGAAGCATCCATTCAAGGGTCGGGCTGTTTTTTTCTTGTTCACAGATTAAATATGTTCTGTATTTTGAAATTGATCAATGTTTTTTCCTCTTTTTGAATAAATTTTGAATGATTTAGCATTAAACTGATATACACTCGCTCCAGCAATCAGGCTAGAGGTGGAGTTATATGAAGGTCAAATGTATTGACCTCCAAATTATGCACTTCCAATGTCTTTGAAACAAACTGAGTGTTACCATACATTACAATAATTGTAGACATACAAATTATTTCAAACAAGAATAGTTAAGCAGCTTCCTTTTATGCACTCATTCTACACCAAATGGAAATGCAATAGAGTCTTTCAAATATCCCATTTAGCAGACCAACCTCAAAAAAAAAAAAAAAAGGTTCACACGTGTTCTTGCTAACACCGCTATTGTCAGATGTATATATATAAACCCTAAAAACAAAAATAAATTCACACTACTAGACATACGTTTTGGTACGTATGTTTCACAACTGTTTGCATACTACTGTAGATCTGTCAATTGCAAGGTCAGGTTTTTGACTCTTAAAACAGTGAAATATTTAGTCTTGTAATGTGTGCTTGAGTTTACATGAAGAAATTCAAATAGCCCTTATTGTAATATCAATTTGTAATGCCACAGTAGATAACTTTAAATTACATTACAAAACATACGCTCACTATGACTTCATAAAGTCGCCGGCGGGGGATGGATGACCGACAAGCGAGCTCATGGCAAACACATAAGTCAAAATCACACCACGTTAAGATTCACCCTGCCTTTCCGAGCGGTCCATCCAGCTTCCTCTGTCCAGTCATCCATCTACTCCCACCCATCCCGGCCCATCTATCTGTCTCCGAGCTCAATGCTTACGTGCCTCTTCGCCGGCCCCATTTCCCCCCTTTGCACAAGGAAAAAAAAAACAGCACGGCCAAGGTTTTTAATTCAAATTTCATCTCCAGTGCCGCGGCCCGTAAGCTCACTCAGCAGCCACTGGAGTCTAAAGTGACTCTAGGGAGCCCTCTCACAGTTCTATATGCAAATAGGCCTGCACCTGGGCAGTGGAGCAGGCCTGCTGAGAGCTTACTTATGCAAATCTGATTGAGTGAGAGCATATTGCTGGAGCGCGTGCGCAGGCCGCCGACACCACAAGTTATATTTCACAGGATCGGCCGTCTCCGTGTTCTGATAGAGCGGGTAAGAGGAGGAGCGGAGGAGAGGGGAAAGAAAGTGGGGAAAAAACGAGAGGGTGCCGGCAAATTCCAAGAATGGAGGGCTGTTGGTTTGATGAACACCTCTTTCTCCCTCCTAGATTCCACCCTTCTCGGTTTTATAGCATCAGGGGGCAGATGGAGTGTAAATGACACAGGACCTCTGTAATTTCCTATGCACACTTTGTAAATGGGTTGACATCTCAATATGTCCAACACACCACCATCACTGAGTGTGGTATTAACCCCCTGATTAAGTGGTAAAGGTTGGATGCAGTTCAATCTCAAACTGAAAGAAGGCCTTGATGTAGATAAATGAGACTGAGAGTGAAGAAAAATCAAACAAACCAAATGCAATGCAAATCAGTAACTGAAAACAGACAGGGAGAAAGACCAAGATACATAGATGGATAGAAAGACATATATATAGATAGATAGATAGATAGACAGACAGATCGACAGATAGATCGACAGATAGATATACAGACAGATAGATCAACAGACAGATAGATCGACAGACAGATAGATAGATCAACAGAAAGACAAACACACAGACAGATCGACAGATACATCGACAGACAAACAGAGAAACAGATAGATATACAAAGACAGACAGAGATTGACTGACAGATAGATAGATAGATAGATAGATAGATAGATAGATAGATAGATAGATAGATAGATAGATAGATAGATAGATAGATAGATAGATAGATAGATCAACAGATAGATAGATTGACAGACAGACAGACAGACAGAGAGACAGATAGATAGATCGACAGATAGATAGACAAACAGATAGATCGACAGATAGACAAACAGATAGATAGATAGATAGATAGATAGATAGATAGATAGATAGATAGATAGATAGATAGATAGATAGATAGATAGATAGATAGATAGATAGACAGACAGATCAACAGAAAGACACACAGATAGATCGACAGATACATCGACAGACAGACAGACAGATAGATAGACAAACAGATAGATAGATAGATAGACGGACAGATCAACAGAAAGACAAACACAGATAGATCAACAGACAGACAGATAGATAGACAGAAAGACAAACACACAGATACATCGACAGACAGACAGATAGATCGACAGACAGACAGACAGACAGACAGACAGACAGATAGATAGATAGATAGATAGATAGATAGATAGATAGATCGACAGACAGAAAGACAGATAGACAGAGAAATAGATCGACAGACAGATAGATTGACAGACAGACAGATAGATAGATAGATAGACAGACAGACGGACAGTTCAACAGAAAGACAAACACAGATAGATCGACAGATACATCGACAGACAGAGAAACAGATAGATAGACAGATAGACAGACAGACAGAGACAGACAAACAGATCGACAGACAGATAGACAGACAAACAGATAGATCGACAGACAGACAGACAGGCAGATGACATGACATGACATGACATGTGCTCTGCATTTAACCCATCCAAGTGCACACACACAGCAGTGAACACACACACCGTGAACACACACCCGGAGCAGTGGGCAGCCATTGCTGCGGCGCCCGGGGAGCAGTTGGGGGTACGGTGCCTTGCTCAAGGGTCTCACCTCAGTCGCGGTATTGAGGGTGAAGAGAGCGCTGGATATTCACTCCCCTCACCGACAATCCCTGCCAGACCAGAGACTCGAACCCATGACCTTTGGGTTACAAGTCCGACTCTCTATCCATTAGGCCACGACTGCCCCTAAAGAACCACAGATAGAACCACAGACAGATATACAAACAGAGATAGACATGCATACAGATAAAAGACAGACAAATACAGAAAGAGATAGACAGGCAAATAGACATACAGATAAAGAGATAAATAGATAAAGACAGACAGATATACAGACAGATAGATACAGACAGATGTGAACACATATAGTTTCATAGTACAATTAAGTACAAGATTATTTTTATTTTTTTTTATAAAGTAAAACACTGCTGATGATTTGATTTGGCATTGTTAACATAAACAGACACCTTGAATGACATATCGAAAGAGGAATATTCTGTCTGATGTCACATGATCAGTCAGTCACACCAGTGGATGGTTCCAGCAGCAGCACATCATGTATGGAATCACATTATAATTGCACCAGGTGTAGGAGCATGCACCCGTTTGTTAAATATACATATGCATGATTGCATGCACTTTTGGTCTCCAAGGCAGTATATCAAATCAATCATTAATTTTTGAACAAATTAATCCACTTCACTGTTACATAATTATTGGAGGTTACAGTCAAGGCTGTTAACATATCAGTCATGAACATATACCGACTCATGGATAATGACATATTATTAGTGCTAGACTCGTAGATTAGTGCACTGCGATAAAATATATACTGTATATATATGTGCAAATGGGCAGAGCCATTGTGTTGTGCTCTGGGGTTTTTTTTTCAATACAATTCCCCCCAAAAAGAAAAAGAACAACAAAAAATGTATTCTTCTATTGAAGTAGAAAAAACAAAGGAACTGAAGGGAAACAAACACATTCCTCCCAAAAGTCAGTGATGAAAAAATGCTTTTCTCGTTTGTCTATGCCTCATGCACTTATAATAGCCCAATTAAGGAAAGAAAACGCTTGTTTTCTTTAGGTGTGTCAAAAATTGATTATCTCACCATGCGCAGACACCCCAATGTTCAAAGATTACTGCTGTTAAGCTAAATCAGGCCGTTTATTCACACTGTCAAGGACTCTCGAGCCCAAATTGCTCTAATAAGTGATCGTTTTCACACTTGTTTAGTTTTTAAAGTGCTCATGCAAAATATAATAAAAGGACAAAAAAGGAATTGGGGGTTGGTTATGGAGAGCATGCTGCCGTTCCTTTTAATAAGGGTGAACATGTCATCCATGGCAGTCATTTTTTTGATGGTGTTCCTTCTCAAACGTGCCTATGCAGCTCTGCATGAGCTCTAATGTCATTTAAAAAGATTAGCAGATTTGTCCCTCACTGCCGTCTGATGATGCATCGGCCAATCGCAGCCCTGAAAAGATAAGCCTGACAGGGTGTGGAGCACTTGTTCGCCCATTCCGCATAAAAAGAAGTTAAGAAGAGGAAAGGAACTGACCAGAAAAGGAGAAAGTAGCTCATATATGTGGATCCCAGAAAAGGTCATCTCCGATGCCGGCCCATCATGCCCTGTCTGCATCCGAGCCTCTGACAGATGAGCAACAAAAGGGTCCCTGCATTTCTGATTGACAGCTTCTCTAATTGTATCCAGTCATTCATGACAATTTGATTAAAATATTACGCCAAAGTCTCGCCCCCTGTTTGTTCCGTTGCTCCAAATCTAATTTTGATTTAAAAAAAGAGAGATTAGCACCACAAGCGTGACTGAGGATGCTGTTCACATCTACATGATCTTTGTCACCGGTGTGATTTTAACATATGTATAACTTTCGTTTCGCTCCCTTTGTTTTTTCCACCAATGAAATTTAAACTGGGACAAGAAAAGGGGTATCTATTTTCAGAGAAAATGCAAAGCAGACGACATCACTATAAGTTCAAATCATTAATATAGAATGGTCATCCCAAGATTCTATCAAGATACCATCAAAACTTTGTCTAGTTAGGGACCTAAAATGGAGGTACAACCAGCTGAGGTGTGACCGTTAACACCACGGTGACCTTTTCTCCAGGAAACTCGAATCATCATGGTGAAAACCACATTAAGGTCATATCCATTTTTGCCCGATCTAGCTTTTATTGCAATTAGGTGCACTGAGTATTAAGGCATCAAAAAGAGAAGGGATCCTTGGATCAGTAACTCAATGTTTTACCTCAACCCCAGTGCTAACCCTATGGTACGATGAATGAAATATGGCTCTCAATCTTTCTGATAGAGTGATCTCAGCAAAATAGAAATTGTTCGTCCTTGTTTTAGGTCATCAATTCAATTAGTTCATCCACCGCTAAGACTACAATAAATCTGAGCAATTCAACCTCTTCCTCCTGTTAGAACACCTCCTATTACCCTCCCTCAGCCCTTGTGGCTCCTGCCCTTCCCCTGAAAGAAAAATAAATCCATTGTAATATGATAGCAGTGAGCGGGGGCTGATTGGGAGGGGGGGCCTAACAGCTAGGAGGATTTCGGAGAGGAAAAAATACATGTATCATTCACCTGATTTGAATTGTAGCTCCCTTTTTTTGAACCTCTGCCAATTCATTTTGTACATTAAAAATTGGTCAGGGTTGATAAGATTCCATTTTCACGGTTGGCAATGCAGAACTGGAGAAAGAATACAATTACAGACCCCAGAGTAAACTCTCCGAATGTCAACTTGATGTAAATGATCAAGAGCGGCTGCACAAAAGAACAGGCTTCAACTTCAACGTCAAACCCCCCCTCCAACTCTCTCTCTCTCTCTCTCAGGGACCTTTTCACCCCAGTGATCTTGCCCCCGCATAGCCGGTTATGTAAACCAAAGCTCTAGTTCAGTCTGTTCTGGAAATGTTGATAGAAGAACAGGCATTTTAAAATAGGCTAATAGAATGTTGACCCCAAATATCAGGGGTTCCCAAACTTTTTGTCAGCTGAACCCCTTAGGTATAAAATATTAACTTGAAGTACTCCCTTAATATTTCAATAATTTAATAACACTTCACATGTTCACAGTTTTCTGTCTGTTAATGGTCATATGACTTGGAAGTAAAGTGATAAAAAACCTAATATTTATTTTAGATATATTATTTAGAATTAAATATTTATGGAATATTGTTGAAATGCTGTAAATTTACACAAATGTTGGAAATTATGCGAATGTGAATGTAATATAGTGAATCTAGAGCACAGTGCATTCCCAAATGCACATTAAAATCACAGTGCTTAAGGAGATGGAGTTCGTGAGAGGCAGCGTTAATGGAACCAACTGACTCTGAAAACACTGCAGGAGTGTAAATGAATGTAAAAAGTGTGCAAAACACAAATGAGACATAGATACGAAGAAATAAATATGCTTACACTGCTGCCAAGTACTGTCGCTCATCACTCTGAAACATGCAGCGCAACTGACTTACGCTTCTTTAATTGAATCACAGCCTTTGATTTGATAACTGCGATTTTATACGATTTCTTGCTATTTCAGTTGTATTCCCCTTTATTTCCATTTGTTTAATGCTACACTCAAATGAATTATTAATTAATTAATAACCTAACTTTAATTCTTGTGAAAGTCTGCCTAAAGCCCGGAATACACCAAGCCAACGGTCGGCCGACTAAGTTTTCTCAGTGTGTTCCGCACCGTCGGTTGAAGTTGGTCCTCATCGGACCAACCGGCGTCGGAGTTCGTCGGTCAGTCAGGCCATCTGATTGCCTGTTCAGCTACTGCCACCTGCTGGTACGGAAAGGAATTTCTTCTTACGCAGGCGCAGAACGGACGTGCTGCTTGGCGGTCGGGTGTCGAGCGTCGGTTTGGAGTGTCAGGGCAACTTTGGACCCAGCCGCTGCCGATGTGAGCCAACCCCGCAGTCTGCTTTCGTCGCCACTAGTTCATCAGCTTGGTGTGTTTCGGGCTTTAAAGCTGCAGTCCATAAGTTTTGTCTCTTTGTTGCCATCTTTGTTTGAAACCTGCAATTGCAGTTATTTGCAGAATTATCATCTTTACGTGGGTTGTGCATTGGTGCGGCTCTCAGCACGGATGAATCTAATGTTTTGAGGAGAATGTGTGGCTGGTAGATACTGTACTTCGGATTCACAGATTGTATTCTTGGAAGTATGACCAAAATAATAATTTTCACTGGAAATTGTCATCTAAACAAGTAAGTAACATGTCTGCCACTTTTGTTCTGACCAACTGAGAAAAAAAAGCATTACAATAAATTGCGCTACCAAAGGTGATTAAATCTAATGATCTCTTAAATGATCCATCACCTGCAGCATCCTCACATGTGATGTAGCCTACTAGCTGGGACTCCTTCTCTATGTAAACAGACGTGACGTAATGAAGCAAAGACGAACGTCGGCATGCTCGAATTTCCTGCGGAAACCCACCAGTACCACTCAAATTAGAAAACATTATATCAAGTTTTCCGTTATGAATCAGGCTAAGGTAAGGAGATAGTTTTGAACACTGGCTAGTTAAGTACTTGCTCAAAAAATTATTTTAGATAATTTTTTACCAAAAAAAGTTACGGACTGCAGATTTAAATGATCAAGATTTATGCGAAACATTTCTGATGAATATCAACACCTAACAATAAAAATGCCTTAGTATTCTGAAAATTAGTTTAGCCTTGGTGCTCTTGTGGGAAATGCAGGTTCGATTATGGCTTCCGTCATGTCCCATTCCCCATTTTTTGTTCCCTCTCTATTGTCCTATCAATAAAAAGAAAAAAAGAAGAAACATTCACTAATTGCATTTTGTGGCGAGCAGGGCGGGCGAGAGCCGTGAGGGAACGGCGCGAGGCCGGTGACGTGCGAGAGATAACGAGCTCCACCTGCGAGGCGCACCGGCCTTGAGTCTCTCACGGAGGAGCTCCGGGAGCATAAAGGGAGGAGCGATGACAGTAAAGGACGAGAGAGGACCAGGCCTGGACATTACGTTATGTTTTATTATGTTTGTGTGGCCGGCAGACCCTCGCATTACTTTCGTTTGGTTTTTGGTTTATTTATATATTAAAGTTGTATTGAACGTTCGCCGGTTCCCGCCTCCTTCTTCCCACATCTACGAACAATGTTACACATTTATTTTGCATTTCAACAGTTTAAAAAAAGTCAGTGTGAACTCTTTGTGTGTTGTCTGAAAGTACAGCCAAGGATAAATGTCTGGTAATGAGAGCAGTATGTAAATGTCTGTGGGCACATCAGAATTCAAATGTCAACCCCTTTGACACTAAGGCTGTTTGGAGAGACCTCCGTGCTATATTTCGCTCTGGTGTCATCACCCAATGCCAGCCAGGGCGGAAGCAGCTGCATGGGGCGACACCTCATAATTACAGAGCCGTGCTACCGCCATATTATCAGACAATATTGGCCTTTCTCTACAGTCATCTCCATCTAACCTTTACAGACAGCTGCCCTCTTTCTTTATCACTATTTATGCATATGTCCCCTCAACCAAACAGATTAGATTTCGATAATGACCGGCATGGCCCCATTAACAGGAGCTTGATGTACGGACATCGGAAAATAGGATGGAAATCAAACGCAGGTCAGTCGTGCGCAACCTGTGTACAAAGCCAGCATTATCATAGGTGAGAGGTCCTGATGAATAAATGCACAAACTACATGATAATGCCTAAATGGCACAGAATGCCGCCCCGTGGGTCATTGTCACAGTGCTGACAAATTGTTCTGGCAACAAAAAGGTAATCTGATAAACACAATGGTTGTTCTGTCTATAGAGTATAATTCTTGCATACGTAGTTTGCAGTTCACTAATTATCCTTTACTTACTCTCATGTTGTTCCAAATCTGAATGTCTTACTTTCTTCTGTGGAACACAAAAGGAGATGATTTGTAATGGTTGCTCTTTTCCATGCAACTACAATGAATGGGACTTTCAAGCTTCAAAAAGAACACAAAAATACCATTACATACCAAGTATCAGAAAAGTAGTCCATAAAGATTTCGCATTAAAGGATTAGTTCACTTTCAAATAAAATGTTCCTGTTAATTTACTCACCCCCATGTCATCCAAGATGTCCATGTCCTTCTTTCTTCAGTCGAAAAGAAATTAAGGTTTTTGATGAAAACATTCCAGGATTATTCTCCTTATAATGGACTTCAATGGCCTCCAAACGGTTGAAGGTCAAAATTACAGTTTCAGTGCAGCTTCAAAGGGCTTTAAACGATACCAGACGAAGAATAAGGGTCTTATCTAGCGAAACGATCGGTCATTTTCCCAAAAAATTTAAATGTATATGCTTTATATAAACAAATGTTCGCCTTCCAAGTGCTTCCGCCAAAACCGCATTTTCGTATTCTTCAAAAAGCTTACGCTGTATGTCATACGCCTTCCCTATTCTACTTACGAATGCAGCGCCAGTTCCATTTTTTCCGTAAGTAGAATAAGGGTCCATAAGACCCTTATTCCTCATCTGGTATCGTTTAAAACCCTTTGAAGCTGCACTGAAACTGTAGTCCATTATAAGGAGAATAATCCTGGAATGTTTTCATCAAAAACCTTAATTTCTTTTCAACTGAAGAAAGAAAGACTAGAGCATCTTGGGTGACATGGGGGTGAGTAAATTATCAGGAAAATTTTATTTGAAAGTGAACTAATCCTTTAAATTTAGTGAAAGTTATTTACGGATGCCAAGTGGAATAAGTGCGGACATTTAAATTTGAGTGAATATCAATCACATTGAAATATAGTGCTCAAGTCATATGGACCACTTTTTCTATACTTTTAAAGTGCTTCTGCAATATTTTTGAAGTCCCCATTTATTGCATGACAAACAGTGACCTGTAGAAATCTTTCAAAACGTCTCTTATGTTGTGGAATGAAAAGAAGTCACAGTGATTTAGAATGGCACAAAGGTGAGTAGTAATTTTTGGGTGAACTATCCCCTTTAAGCATCACAATCAATTGAACACAAGAAGAATGCATATTTTGTAATCTGTAAATGGTGCAGCAATATGGACATGAATACAGCAAAACATACCCCTGTGGACCCACTATCAAAGTCAAAAGAAGGCTAGATTAGAGGAAATAGACCCCGTATCTGTTTGACTGCAGTAAACACACTAGAAAAGTGAGATTCACAGGCGGCAAAATGGGAATATTGAGGAAAAACCGAGTCCAAACAAACGGCGCACTCAGAGGACTCGTTTTCTTGTTACGGTGGTATCATCGTATCATAGCAGTTTGCCGACTCTCACATCTGTCGCATTGCCAACAGAAAACATAAACAGCACTATAGAATATAAATTTTGCTTTTGACAGGTGGTTTGGCAAGGTGGAAAGTGCTCTGAGATTTCTTCTTGTGTAGAGGAGAGGCAGACGGCTAATGGTCAGGCTCCCGATAGGAGCTTTGATGGTGGCTTAGGAACTATAAACAGCCTGAAAATTTTCCATAAAAAAAGAGAAAATGAAGTTATTTAAAAGAATGATTCCCAGTGTTCACAGAGATTTAAAACGCTCAATTCCATGTGGTTAAATTCAATGTGGACTGAAGCTTTAAAGCTTAAAAAAGGACACAAAAACATCATAAAGTTACATTGAATGTGACTCATATTACCTGTGCTCTATATTCTAAGTCTTCTGAAGCCATACAATAGTTTTGTGTGAGAAGAAACCCAGAAATGGAACGTTATTAATATTGTTTCATGAACAAATCATTCAGACCAGTTTTGTGAACCAACTCAACATTTTATTGACATGAACTGACTCAAAATAATAATTCATTTGCACATGCTGATTTCCAGTCAATAACTGCTTTTTAGGTTTGTTCATTATAAGGGTGTGTTCACACTTGTAGTTCGGTTTGCTTGATTCATTTTGACGGGACCAAAAAAAAAAAAAAGTCCTGGTCCACTTAGTGTTCACATTGGCATTTTTAACATCGAACCTAAAGATACCGGACCTAAAGTCACAGGGATACGTTCACAATCTGATTGATCGATATATTTCATGACAGAACTTACTGAACACCCAAAACAATGCTGTGTGCTGGGCTTAATGTGCATAGCCTACATATGATGGTATTTTGACCAGCTGAGAACTGAGAAGCTTATAAAATTTGTAAAGGAGTCAAAACAGCAGCCGGAATCCCTCCATCACACACACAAACGAAGATCTTCTGTGAGGAGACGCAGTTCTGATTCTAGTCCTGAACTGTCATTTGCAACATCGTGACTATGATGAGAAAAAACAGGTATGCTTGAGCATTCTTTGGTCTGTGTTGCAATAATATTTCATTCGAACTGCAGCAGAGTTCGCTTGGAAGCGGACCAAGACCCATCTTTCAACGGTCTCGGTCCACTTGTTTGGTGCGTACCAGGGTTCAGATGGCAGCGTTCACACTTATTCAAATAAACTGCACTAACAGAGCAATCGCACAAGGGTTTGTTTTATGTGTGAACATACCCTAACATTATAAGTGGAAATGGTCTTTCAAATTTTTCCTTCTGGGAAAAAAAACCAACAAAAAAACAGAACTTGGAACAACATGAACATTTTTGGGTAACTTATTTCTTTAAGTGTTGGCTCAAGCATTTGAACATGTCCACTCATCCCTGATTGTATTCAAAAGATTATCTGTCAAACTCATAACAGAACCCCAAAACTTTAGCATAAAAGTTCTAAAGTGCCTCAGTGTGCGACGTGGCTTTGATGTGCTTTAAGTGGGCTGATGAATTTCAAGCATAACATCCTGCTTTCATGATGCTTAAGATCATCAATATTCATTCTGTTCTGACAGCCCCAGTCGACTTTGTGTAACAGTAAACGCTTTAAAGACCGCACGAAAAACATTTGAGGACGTCAGTATGTCTTTGAGATGTGTTCATCACCAAACGCTCGTACACAGTGTACACAACTCGAGCTGGACACAGGTCCTGAGTCTCTTCTGGAGTGGCTCGATGGAAATGGGAGTTGACACCATTTGCAAAGTGGAAATGAGGATAGGCATTGCACATAGCTGGAGCGGATGCCAGGGAGCTGACGATCTCTCACCCCGACTGGAGAAACAGCCTTTGACACCCGTGTGGCACCGCCATCTCTAATGACCACATGGCCATTTCAAAGAGATAAAGAAACACGCTCCGACAACCATCTGATGGGCCTAAAGCTGCAGCGCAGGAAGAGGAAATGGATCGGAAGGGGTTACTTCATTATGCAGCAAATTAGAAAAATTCATAATTTATCATTACACCCAGCCGAAATGCCACCCGACTGAGCCTCACCCTGTGAAAAACATCACGCGGAAAGGGGGAAAAAAATTACTGTCAGAGGCCTGCAGCAGCCAACGGGCAAAATTAATATGCAAATGTATGCAAGAAATTAAAAAGCAGAATTACACAGGCAAATGAGGTAGCTACACTTGAATTGTTAGGATTATGAATAATTACTGCGAATTTCCTGCTCCTAATATAACTTGTTTTTTGATAAACAAAGACTTAATTATCGAGATGCGCTGGAGAATTTCCGCGGCACTCATTAATCTTGCAGAAAAAACAAGTCCCCGGTGGCCGGCGGTAATGAAGAGAGCGTGCCCTGAATCGGCAGAAAGATCAGAGGCACCAGGGTGCCAGGGTAGCAGGAATGAGATGACAGTGCCACTGTCCCTCACGCGTACCCAAGAGTGTCATAACTTCTTCCCCTAACTATCAAAGGGACTTATTTATGCTGGCAACCGAGCCATAAGTCCAATTTTACGAGGCCTGAAGCGCTTGAGGGATAGTATGTTGATGCGCTCTGGAAATGCCACTTTTGTCGGCTCCCCCAGCTTGGTCCCCACTGATAGCGAACGGTAATGGACCTGAAGGTTGCTGGCAGAGGAAGGGAGTTGGCACACCGTGGCGCCAACCTATGGGGGGCCATCGGGGCCAGGCACTTTGGGGACATGTGCCATAGGTCTTTGGTAAGAAGCTGGAGTCCGGTGGTGCGGTGGTGGGGGAATTCTTCCCCAAGGATGGGGGAGCAGATAAACATGGACACACGCTACAGATGGCTTTAATGGGGCCTGCAGGTACGATTTGTTCTTCGGGGAAATCAGCAATCTTCCAACCTTTCCAACCAGTCTGAGACAGACAGGACGTACACACAAAGCGGAACCTGCACATGATAAACAGAGGATGAGAGAGATGGAGAGAAACACACACACAAAAAAGGCATGAACACAAGTCAAGGGCACACTCCTTCTTGGCTCACTTGGTGTCATCTGATCTGCTGCACTGGTCCCAAAAGTGAAATCTGAACCCAGAATGAAGATGAATCAAGGGCCCAAGTCTGGCAACAATATTTCATTTATTTATTTATTTATTTATTTGACTGCTCGCTCTGAAATATATACTTTCTTTATGTTTCTAAAGGCATATATGAGGCACTTCAGAGAGTAAGAAAAATGTGCACCGTTTTGGGCATTAGGTGGGATGGTCGTCCATCTCCAAGACATCAAAACAAATCCAGAACAGGCTGAACAGTTAATAGAGGACAATGGATGAGACAGGGAGATGCATCTGCATCCCCCATGAAATATTGATATATTATAAAACAAATAGTTCTGGTCTTTGATCATAATTGATCAACACAGGGATCCACCAGTCATGCTTAAATAAACAATACAGTAACAGCTATGATGTGAAACACTTGTTTATCTTCTGGCGGTTGGACTGCAGTTAAAGGTAGGGTAGGCAATTTCGGAGTGGCTAAAAATACCAAGCTAGATTTGAACGCATAAGATTGCTCTTCAAAGCCAGGCCTCCTCCAAAACACATGAACGCACACAGCAGATTCTGCAAAGCGCCACGAGACAAGAGACGGCGTTAAATTACCTCATGTCTCAAAGCACATGACATTACAATAATAATGAATGTAAACAACTTACAGAGCTCTTACTTGTACCACCTGACTGCTGCAGATTCATTTGGCATTGATAGTGTTGACGCACAAATCCGAGTCTGAGGACATGAACACGGGTTGCCATCTCTTAATTTCGATTACGACATGGCGTGAACGCAGCATAAGCTAGTTTTTTTGGTTCAGGAGGAATTGTAAAAGGTGGCTGTCTGTCTTCAATGTGCTAATGACATGTGATGTCTGAGAGAACAGGGTGGAAATTAGGGGTTGCACCGATTAATCCACTAGTTGACTTTAAAGGGTTAGTTCACCCAAAAACAAAACAAACAAAATAACAACTTTATTCAACAATATCTAGTGATGGGTGATTTCAGAACACTGCTTCATGAAGTTTCAAAGCTTTACAAATCTTTTGTTTCAAATCAGTGGTTCGGAGCATGTATCAAACTTCCAAAGTCATGTCCTCCAGTGGTGAACCATTGAAATTTTACTTATGATGTAATGAAGCCTCGTTTACTGAGATCACGTGACTTTGGCAGTTTGATACACGCTCCGATCCACTGATTCGAAACAAAAGATTCGTAAAGCTTCGAAGCTTCATGAAGCAGTGTTTTGAAATCGCCCATCACAGATATTGTTGAATAAAGTCATTATTTTGTTTTTTGGCACACAAAAAGTATTCTTGTCACTTCGTAACATTAAGGTTGAACCACTGTAGTCACATGAACTGTTTTAAATATGTCTTTAGTAGCTTTCTGGGCATCTGAAAGTGTAAATTAACTTGTTGTCAATGGAGACCTCACTAAGCCATTGGATTTTATCAAAAATATCTTAATTTGTGTTCCGAAGATGAACGAAGGTCTTACAGGTGTGGAACAACATGTGGGTGAATAATTAATGACAGAATTTTCATTTTTGGGTGAACTAACACTTTAATGCTCTGCCATGATGCTTTAAGCTTGATGTTGACTACTCGCTGTCATGGCCTATTTAGGGCGCAACAGGATAATAAAACATTCAGTAGCGCAGAAATGTATCGTCAACACTGTTCTGTGATTTATCCATAAAATAGCTTAGAAACTGAAAAGTTCTAGCATTTATTACTTAGTAACTAAAACCCACAGCTTCACTTTTAGTAGAGAGATGCTGCCAGGTAGAATTGATTCACACGCAATCGCTCCCTTACTAATGCATTCATATAAATGTAATCTTTACTGTGCTACTTTATCTGTATCTGATTTAGAATGAGTAGAAATCTGTGAGAAATATAACGACCCAAAGACAAAAGAACTGATAAAAATAAGCTGTTATGTAGGAGCAATAGGCTTGTGGACAGCGCTGTGTCATATGCTATAGCTGTGCACAAGGCGACCCGCGTTCGAGTCTCAGCTCACGGTTCAGGCAGCTTATTTATGAATTAATGACATCATCAGCGACTAGTTGATGTCAACTTGACTTTCATCACATAAATGTCGACTTTAAAAAATCTGAAGTCGTTCAACCCCTAATGGAAATACATATGCTGACAGGCATGTACGTTGCAAAAGGCACCGAATGCAATGATTGGACGAACATTTTCTGGTCCTGAGACTTCCACAGAATTTCAACCAGTATAACAAAAAGTGTTTATAAAACAAATTGCCTACACTACCTTTAATGAATTTGCTTTTTAAATCAAATTATGAAATTGTCCCTAATATCTGTATGTGTTGAAAAAAGTAAGCAAGAAGTTATTGTCAATATAGTAATGGCTGAATCTAGTGTGCGCGCACATCCTGAAAAGTGAAGTCAAACCATTTTGATCGCCCCCTGGTGGTTGGCTGCAGTACAGGTCATAAACTCAGCCCTCTCCATGTAATCGAATGGGACATGAGCCAAACTAAAAATTGGGAGCAGGAGTATGGGCGGGTCCTTGATACTGCGGCTTTACATCAGGATCCCTACAGGGACTTGGGCTCCAAGTGACATAATTGCCGCAAGATATCAACAACGTCTTTATTTTTGATTTTTCATCATCTATCTTTTTTTACAGTTTTACATCGGTTGAATGGGCCCTTTAGTTGACTATATTATTGCTTACATACTACATTTAATATACTAGTTATGCACTTAAAATACATTTAGAGGAAATATTATTAATTATGTTAATATAAATATTATAAAAGTAAATATAACTGGTAAAAGTAAAAGG
>RJVU01059333.1:538769-558971 GCA_003731715.1 Anabarilius grahami | reverse complement strand
GTGGCCAAGTGAAAGGAAGGAAAGAAAAAAATAAAGAAATTAGTTAAAATATCACAATAAAATATAATAAAAATAAAAGAACAAATAATAAAACATAAAACATACACTCACTCTTTAAATAAGGTCTACCTACAAATATAAATTATATTTATAATTTGAAAAAAAACAAAAAAATATCCTGGTGTTGTGAAACTTTGTAGGTCAACATCAGATACTTTTGTATCAATTAGCCAACACTGCTGTCACACTAGCAGCTCCTGTCTGTTGTTTCAAAACAAAACCATCTATTCCAGTGATGTCTAGCTTTAAGCTGACAGGGGGCTTTGATGCTGCGATGGAACACTTCCACCCAACACTCACCTCTCACCACACAGCCAGCGCTGTCTGGAGCTGGCCTGATCGACATGAAAAGCAAAATATATCTTTAAGGAAGCCCTGCCATGCCCAATAAATTACCTCAGAAAAATATGAAAACAAGCCTTTTGACACTTGTCAAAAGTATCATTTCAGGAACAAGGGAGTATGAAACTTAATAGGCAACAGTTCCTCACAGGTGATGGAGAGCAGGATGCAGATGAAAAAGAGTAGAGGTGGTTTTAATCTTCAAAGGCTGTTCTACCAATAAGCACTCCATATAGGTGCTGTTAAATCCATCTGAAATCAGCACAGTGGACAATTTGACTATATAATCAAGTCCTACTTCCTTAAAAAAAATGAACAAAACCTTTAATGCAACAAAGGTCCAAAAGTTAGCCTTGAGATCCCTCTTGTTTTGCAGAGCCTTATGAACAATGCCAGTATATTGACTACAAAGTGGCCACAGGAGGTCATGGAACCTCCAACATTAAGAGACCACTAAGACCCAATTAGAAGAATGGTGACCCAGAGGAACACGGCCCTTTCCCCTCAACCGCCCTCTGTGGAGCTTCATTACAGGAAAGATGCATGGATATGATCTCCAAGGACATTTTGGACAAACCAACAGTGCTTCATTTTCCTCTGAACACATGCACACAAACACACCATTAACACAACAACCAAAAAAAACAACAACAACAAGCAGGGTTTATGTCCACGATGAGTTGCGCATGCATGCAATTAGGCGCAGTGGGAAAAAGAAAAGACAACAGATGGTGAAGTGTTGAACATGCCATGATCTGGTCAAGCAAGGACATGGCAAGCTGGTGATTACACCAGCACCCAAAAACAACAACTGCATTAGAGCTGAAAATGAGGTGATAACTGTCGTGCTTTACGACAGGCTACAAGACCGGCTAGCGGGGAACAGATTACTAAACAACATGTTTTATCCTGGTCTATAATCAAAAAGGCACAATATTTAAGAGCAATTACTCACCCTTATGTTGTTCCAAACCCGTATAGCTTTCTTTCTTCCATTAAAAAACAAACAAACAAAAAAACAAGGTAAAACAAAAACTGAAACGACACAAAAGATGCAAGAATATCCCAGCCAGTCTTTTCAGTGTAACAAAAGTAAATGAGGACTGGACAATGGTTTTTGTCCATGGTTCTGTGTGAGAAACAAAACAAAGTTGATTTAGATGAGAGAAGTGATCTATAGGCCCTGTTTACACCTATTATTAAGATGCATTTTGGTCGATTGGACGCTGCTAAATACAGGTATAAACAGGGTCTAAAATACGGTGGCCCAGTAGTGCACAACACAACAAAATTTAAAAAGCAAACATAAGTTCACAACACAATGGAAACAAGCCACAACACAACGGAATCGAGCCACAACACAACGAAATTGAGCCACAACACAGCAAACTAGACCACTAGGGGGCTCTCAGAGCTCAGTCAAGTTAGTTTTCCTGGCCAATGTTCTATAGAGTCGGCAGTGATATCAATACCACGATTAGTTTTAACAGTATGTAAACATTGTATATCGACATGAAATATTAATGCAAAATCACCTACGTGCACAATAGCTTCATATTTATACCTGTGAATGATTTGACGCGCTACCACGGTGCATGATGAAGGGAACGTCTGCCAATTCCACCAAGTGGTTAAAACTTATAATTTGTATTCATTCAAATTAAAAAAACAGACATGTTCAAATTTCAAAGCTTGTAGTAGGTTTCTATTGGTCAGACTGACTTACTACAGGTAACATTTTAACAATAAATACAGGGAGGTATAATTTCACCTGTAGTAAGTCAGTCTTACCAATAGGAAACTACTACAAGCTTTGGAACATGAAAAAACCCTCTAAGTGAATTACAGTAAAAAAAAATTTATAAAAACAAATTGTGTACTGTACATAAAAGAGGTATTGGCACAATTTCACCTGTAGTAAGTCAGTCTGGTTACTACTACAACCTTTGGANAGAAAAAAAAAAAAAAAAAAATTCTGAAAATAATTGTTTATTGTAAGTACATGAAGGGAGGTATTGACAAAATGTCACCTGTAGTAAGTCAGTCTTACCAACAGGAAATAACAAGCTTTGGAATTTGAACAAGTCATTGTACTGAATACAAATTATTAGTTTTAACCACTTGGTGGAATTGGCAGATGTTCCCTTTATCATGCGCCGCGTCAAATCATTCACAGGTATAAATATGAAGCTATTGTGCATGTAGTTGATTTTGAATTAATATATAATGTTGATATACAATGTTTACATACTTAAAACTAATCATGGTATTGATATCTTGGTAAGACTGTGGACTTTATAGAACAGTGGCAAGGAAAACTAACTTTACCAAGCTCTGAGAGCCCCCTAGTGGTCGGGAGCATTTCTGTTGTGTTGTGGCTCAATTTCGTTGTGTTGTGACTTGATTCCATTGTGTTGTGCCTTTATTTCGTTGTGTTGTGAACTTATGTTTGCTTTTTTAATTTCATTGTGTTGTGCACTACTGGGCCACTGTACTAAAATGTTTTGAGCTTGTCCACTTTGGACCACTTCCAGAGGTAGTCAAAAACGCATTCGATTGCTTTCATATTGTAAAAATGTTATGTGGTCAAATGCATTCGAACAGCCCCAAAAGACCTCCTACTCTCTGGCTAAAGACCTAATTGTTAAACATTATGGGAAGCGCACTAGCCAGATGCAATTTAAACTTTGTTGGCCGAAGACCCAAGTTTGCTTTGAAGATGAAAAAAGTACCAAGCACAATGTTCTCTCACCATTCCTGATTTCTAACACTCAGTCACAGCGTTCGGTGTGGTTATGCGGCTGTCAGAGCAGAAACTAAAGCTGATGCGCTCCATTTGTTTTTCTGCCGTCTCCGTGCGCGTTCATATGCAAATTGCGCAAGCTTATTTTGTCCATTAGATCGAAAGATCTGAAAAAACCCATACATTTACCTGCCCATAGACCCTCCCCTTGAAGAAATCAGGGCAGAAGTGGTAGAAAGTGGACAAAATACCAGGTGTAAATGGGAATCTCCCTTGTCTGTGATCCGATCGACCGAAACACATCTTAATACCAGGTGTAAACAGGGCCATATTTACAGATTCCTCAACAAATCACTCTTTTTTTCTTTTTGTTCAATGTTTTTATTGAATCGGTTGATTGAGCTTGCAAAACTGGTATGATTCAGTGTTTTGCATTCTTTTAAAAGCTTGAAAGAGCAGTCCCCATTTAATGGAACAGCATCAAAAAAGTAATTAAGAACCTTTTGTGTTCCAGGGAGGAAAAAAATTATTCATACAAGTTTGAAAAGATGAAGTGAATGATGACATTTTTTTGGGGTATGTGTAAAATAGTACATACCCATTGCATAACAAGTTAAGAGTCTTTCAAAGTGTTTCTGAGGCTGTATGAATAAATGGTGGCAGAATGTGCTATTCTTGCCCAGGGCTTGCCAATAATGTCCATTTCTCCCTCAGTGTCTTATAGAAAGAACTGCCTTCTAACAGCTCGGAAGCCCTAAAGACATGCCTCTGGATATCCTGGCAGAGAGATGGCGGTTAATGTGTTTGACCAAAGATCTGAGTCCCACAAGCCAGAAGTATCTTGTTTTAATTGAAGCCCAGTCCAAACCAAAGCACCAGGATTTCTAACACATGGTTGGGAGTTATAAATGCAAATATATAGCCCTCGTCTTGCCAGAAATGTGCCCCTCTTGATTTTTTAAAAAGCAAAGATTTATACCCACGGTGCAGCGGACACTGTCTGATGCGATGCCAGTTACTGCAGGGCACAGGGGCATATTTTCGGCGTACGCGGAGACAGGGTGGGTTCTTGCAGGTTGAAGTCGCGCTCCATTTGCACAGAGTGCGTGAGGGTGGCTGTTAACGGATGTGATTGCACTGTAAAGCGAGCGGTTTGTGTGAAGAGGTGATTAACATAGGTGGGAGATCGCACGTATACGTGTCATCAAGAAGAGCTGTTGATTCTAGCCTGGGGACCAGAGGCAGAGGTTTCTTAACTCGTGTACTATATGTGTGCCTGTGTGTGTGTGAGAGAGAGAGAGAGACAAAGGGTGTGTTTGACTGTTCTCAGCAGGCTAAGTGAAGAGCAAGAGTGCAAAATGCTTAGCCAGCCTTTCAGTTATCACATGAAGTTGGCAACAATATACTACGATTTCTGCCCCATTTATTTAGAGAATTAAGACAATTTAGCTCTTTCATGCTAAGCTTGTACATGTCATCATGCCAAATACCGTGAAAAATAACTAACTCATCTCTTAACTTGTAAAAACAAACAAAATAACGTACTCAAACATTCTAATATTTTTAAATTTAGATGACCTTTTCTGGTCATCTAATGCTCACTTAGAGTCAACCTTCAAAAAAGATTAGTAATTTATTAACACTTGTAAATGAAATCTTAAGCAAATCCTTAACTGAATATCCATTTTTCAAACTGTATATTATAATAATGTGATGCCTATTCACTTGTACTATAGCATTTGAATGATAATTTTTAGTGTTTTATTTCAAACTTATTTAGACAAAATTTTATGTAATGTTAATTATCATTGGTTTATCGGTAATTATAACATTAAATTATTAAAATAATTACATCAGTAAGTGTCATTTAAGTATTACTTATATACAATTTTTTTGAGTTTTTATTTTTATATTTTCAGTTGTTATTTCAGTTTAAGTTTAAGTAACTTTATGTAATTTTATCATTTTCATGGATTTTTGTTTTTTTAATACGTGTATTTTTATTTACGGTAACACTTTATAATAAGGTTTAATTTGTTAACATTAGTTAACTAATTTAGTTACAATGAACTAAGAATGAACAATACTTCTACAGCATTTATTAATTTTAGGTAAATTTAATTTCAACATTTACTCATGTTTTATTTTTTAATAATATATATTTGTTAACATTAGTTAAAGGGGCTCTATGTAGGAATGACACCCAGTGGTCGAAATAGGTACTGCAGTCCAAATTCAAAATATTGTTTGCCCCGCCCCCTCGTTCAAAGAGGGTGGCCAGCTTGACGCAACAAGAGGGAGCGCAATCGACAATGAAAGCTGAGGAGACTTTCACACTGTAAGCTGATGAGTTGATTTATCTGTTTTAATATGCTGTCGTTCATAGAGATTTTTAGATTGATGCAGAGGCTTTTTAGGTCAGGTAGAATCTGCGATTCTCTGACCCAGTTTGTTTGCTGGTTTCCATGGCTGCAATACGCTGTGTTTTCCGCCAACTGGCAACCTGTGATGTCGAAATACTATTGGATAAACTGGCAGCACGAGGTTTCGCACAGACCAAAACAAAAACAGACATTCCGACACGGAACGCACATTTTCAAAGTAGAATATCTGGCTGTAGCATTGTTTTTCTGAGAAACAAGTAGGTGAACTTAGAATGTTTCCTAAATATCTGCAAACATATTGGGGTATTTTTGAGCTTTATTAAAGTAAAAATCTTACATATAGTCCCTTTAATGCACTGAACTAACTTGAACTTACAAGGAATTACTGTAGTTTTATTAACTAACATTAACAAAGATTAATAAATACTGTAACATATTGCTCATTGTCAGTTCATGTTAGTTAATACATTAACTAATAATAACAACTGAGACCTTATTGTAAAGTGTTACCCTTTATACTTCAGTTTTAGTAATTTTAGCACATTGTATTTGAATATTTTCATTTGAAGGATTAGTCCACTTTCAAATAAAAATTTCCTGATAATTTACTCACCCCATACACTTAGCAGAGTCTACACTGCCGGAATTCTAATAGAGAAGAAGAAGAGAGCTAGTTCAAGATGAGCGTCTATGGTTAAAATGTATATAATTTGTAATTTTTTTTTTTTGGAAAATGACAGTTTCGCTAGATAAGACCCTTATTCCTCGTCTGGTATCGTTTAAAGCCCTTTGAAGCTGCACTGAAACTGTAATTTTGACCTTCAACCGTTTAGGGCCAATTGAAGTCCACTATAAGGAGAATAATCCTGGAATGTTTTCATCAAAAACCCTTAATTTCTTTTCGACTGAAGAAAGAAGGACATGGACATCTTGGATGACATGGGGGTGAGTGAATTATCAGGACAATTTTTGTTTGAAAGTGGACTAATCCTTTAAGTTTAAATTCACATTTTCCTTCTAATATTTGTTTTATGCATTACTATAAAAGCAATATTATTTTTTTTTACAGACTGAGTCAAAATGATCAACAGCTTATCTTGTTTTAAACTTGAAACAATACGTTAAAATCTAAAAGGATAATGTGGTTAACTATTCCCCATCCCTTGTGAAAATGTACTTTCCGACATTTTCACTTCATTAAAATTAAAACCGAGCCAATACACCCACTCGTATTTCTACCTACATTTCAGAGAAACATCTTCCAGAGTGGTTAGCCGGGCTCGCGTAGTTACTCGAAGCCGATTGGCTGATGTGGGGTGAAGGGAGGGAAGTTCAGTAGGCTCATGGCCTCCTCTGAGGAGTTCCCCTTAAGGCAGTCTTCAGGCAAGCTTCAGGACAACACCAACATGCTATCACCACCCTGTGGAAAGACAGTCTAGAGAAGACGGCACTATCCACAGCTAAGAAGCCATTTAATTGTAAATTTATAGATGCATTAAAAGTTAATGTTACCCTGATAACTCCTTTCATGCCAACCACAGGGAACAACAGCCATTCTGTTAATAGACATTTCAGTACCTGTAAAAAGAGACTAAATAAGAGGAGGTTACGATGAAGTACCTCTCTGAACAAAGCACACATGGCTTTCCATCATTCAGTGAGGAATTTAACATTGCAATACACACACAAACACCAAATCAAAACCTAGCGAGCTCTGATTCGACTGAATTGCTTCACGCTCACTGCCATTGCTTTTAGCTGGAGCTTCCAGTCAAAATAAATAGCAACTGATTTGGGGGGTGGGCTGGTCTTTTTTGATTAGCCTGCCTTTTATCCTGTGTGGCAGGAACATTAAAAAATCAACTTCATTACAGTATACAGCATGCTGTTTTGCGGCGGTGTCCATGTCCTACTATCCCTAAAATGAAAAGACACACAAGTCACAAATTGTTACGTGCAAACCTTGTGTCTGATGAATTTATGAGTAAACTACAACCCCGTTCTTGTGGAAAAAGACAGAGAGAGGGGGATGCGAGAGCAAAAGAGAGGGGCGGTAAACACAGGCGGACTGGTTTAAGGCCACATTTCCATCCACAGAGGGCAAACTCAACATGCATTTTCAACATGCAGTTCAACATCCTGTCATCATTTACTCAATCTCATGTTGTTTCAAAATTGTAAGACTTTCTTTCTGCTGTGGAACACAAAAAAGACATTTTGATTAATGTGCTGGTTGCTCTTTTTCATGTAACAATGCATCTGCTTTAGAAATTATGTAAAAGCACCAGAGAATAATCCATTTTATATTCCAAATCTTATAAAGACATGTGATAGTTGTGTGTGTGTGTGTGTGTGTTCTTGTTTATATTACATCGTGGGGACCAAATGGCCCCACGATGTAATAAAAACCTGAGTTCACCTACATCGTGGGGCCCAGCCAGCGGTCCCCACGAGGGAAATGGATTAATAAACATACATAAATTATGTTTTTTTGAAAATTTAAAAATGCAGAATGTTTCCTGTGATGGTTAGGTTTAGGGATAGGGGTAGTGTAGGGGGATAGAATTTACAGTTTGTACAGTATAAAAACCATTACGCCTATGGAGAGTCCCCACTAAGATAGCAAAACAAACCTGTGTGTGTGTGTGTGTGTGTGAGTGAGTGTGTGTGTATGGGTCAATGACGAATAAGGTTTTTAAAAGTGTAAAAAAACAAAAAACAAAAAAAACAACATAATGGAGATATAATTAATTTTGAAGTTTTATTATGTGTTAACAATGAGATTATGTGTTTTTTTTTTTATAATCAATTTCGGTTTTACCGAATGACGATATTTTCAAACAATGCTAACAGGCTGATATCTTTTATCATGTTTTATAGTGTACCAAATGACCCAATGTTTCGGGACATGCGTATGATCAAGTGAAAACATGAATTTTTCAAATAGTTAAGAAAGTTAATTACTTTGCTTCATGACCATGTGGTCTTTTGCAGGTGTCTGAATGATGTCACGTCCTGTCATGTCATATTGACCGCATGACTTATATATTGAATACTCCGAATGACATCAATGAAATTCTTTGATGAGTTCTTTCTCATAACAAAGCAATGACTTCTACACATAATTGTAATACCATTTTGCACTATATTGATTTATAATGTTATAAAATCATGCCAGAATAAAAAATATATACATTTATTACATTTTAAGATATTTTAATCACAAATGAAATGGCTGTATTGGCCTTTGGACGGTTAAACCGAATGACCTTTTGACACTTTAAAATCTTTAAAATACATTTAAATGTAGCAAAATATAATTAAAACCTTTTAGATTCAATAAAAGAGAACTAGTTGTACTACCTTACATACTTCTGGATAGATGCAAAGAATTAAATGTGTAATCAATTTTACTTCACAAAAAAAAGGGGAAAAAAAAAACAGGTAAAACAGTTCTTCGATATAGCGACACCTTCGGATTGAGAATGGGTTGCAAACATCGCACATGTGAACATGTGAGTCATGTGAACCACTTTTATCATTCTTTTAGGGTCCATTTTTAGGGCCTCATTCACTTGCATTATATTGAAAAAGTAAAAACAATACCACTTGTGTTCCACGCAGGATAGAAAGTTACACATGTTCAGAGCATAATGAGGGTGCATGAGTTAACGATTACAATTTTTCATATTTAGACGAACAACACACACTCTATGTTTCTGCGTGGATATCGAATGCATATTGATTTTGTTAATGAATTCCAAATATTTCAGGCGAGTGAGAAACACACAGTGTGTGTAATTAACTTCTCTCCAGCCTCACTCTCCCAGCGCTCCAGCCCCTTCACTCGAGCTGTGTCACCGGGCTATTGTGTTTACCGTGCGTGAGTGTGTGCGTGCGTACGACACTGTCCTCTCTCTCTCCCTAAGGATGTTGCAGCAGTAGCCGTCTAATGAAGTCCCACAGAAGGGAGCTAAACCTGTCTTGTTTTTTCATGCTCTCCTTTTGGGCCAAGAACTTAATTGGGGACTGAGTATCCAATTAACGCTGAACGATTGAGGGGACTCATGTGGAGAGCATAAGGTGGCTCGGCTAATATTGTTTGGTGCTGCCTTGTACGGGAGCAGGAGACGGTGGAGGCGGGGGCTTTAAGTGGGTAGGAGGGAGCTTTGGGGAGGGTCTAAATGGAACCATCGTTTAGCCTAGTGGCCGGAGGGACGTTTAATATCGAGGGACACTGATCGTTTACTGTAAGTGCTCGCTCCTTCTCCACCCCTGTCCAGCTGCCGCTGTGAAAAACCCATTAGTGTGTTTATGAGCACGGAGGACACTGGATGTTCACGCAAACAAAGCCGGATGTCCTTTCCGGAGACCAGCACAACTAGGTCACAAACAAATGCGAGGACAGGCAAGCGCTTCTTTGGAGAGGAGAAAAAAAAAAATCACATTAATGCCACCGGGACAGGGAGTCCCTCAATCCCTTCTTCATTAAAACTAAATAAAAAAGCCAGGTCATTTATCTCTTTCCCTCTAAAGCCATAAACACAAATAGGTTCACTCTCCTATTTTTCTCTCACTCAGTTCTACGGCATATATCATTGACAATAAAAGTCCGCTTCTCGTGATTTACTGTACTAAATTGGAATGTAAAGAAAGAGAGAGATAACAGGGGTAATTGGAAGAAATATGGTAAGGATAATAACACCAGGGTTGCCATTAAGTTTTCTCCTTTGAAGAAGTGAGATGCACCGGAGAGGGCCACTGGCATTGCAGCCTTACATTGGCTGCTAGTCAACGGATTTAATAATAACTAGCCTTGCATACTGAGTAAGCCAACAATGGTGGGCAAACCCTGGGGGGCATGAACCCTCAAAAGCGTTTCAGCTGGGTCCTCAAATAACAAACGGACGCTAGATCATTGTGTCTGTTATTAATTGGATTACAATTAGCCAGATTTAACCCTTATTAATGGGGCTTCCATATAGATGACGTGGCAGTCCCCTGTACACCCCAGCCGGAAAGGGGCCCAGCGCTGGTCTCGGGATACAGCGGGAACTTGGAGGATGACAGTGACAAATCATCACTAAATTACAATAACTTCACGCCATCCCATGCAAGGTGCAGAGAGAGGGAGGGAGAGGAGGAAAGAGAGAGCATGACTATATAAATCATGACATTCATCCACAAAAGGAGCATTTAAGGTGGAGGTGCTTATGTAAAGAAAACATATTAAAGAAATGGGAAAATAGGTATTTTAAGGAGGAAAAAGAACTTTTGGCATTATAAAAAAAAATCATGCCATTAACTGTTCGTGTTTGTGAACTGAAATCGGGAAGGTCAGTATTTGGGTGAATCTAAAAAAAAAAAAAAAAGTCCAGGTAAAATTTTAAGGAAGTTTTTAAAAAAAAAAGGATTTTGTCATTTTACTCTTAAGAAGATTCCTTAGAAGCGATATCCGGCTTTTTAGCATTGTGACATTATTTTCATGAAAATTAAGTATATTTTCTCCCTGAATTCTCCAAATATTTATATAATATGTGCACTATATAAAAATTATATATAAATTAAAATCACATTATAATAATCAGATTGATTTTTCATTGTGATAATGAGAATTAGTGGGTAAATGTTTCCAAGAAATCAAATCTTTATGGTCCAATAAGCTTCATTTATACGGTGTGAAACAAGAATCGGAGATTCACCCAATTGTATATCATGACACAATATTCTATATATATATATATTCATCTGATTAAAAAAAAAAACTTTTGATGATATTATTTAATTAGTTGCTCTCTTACCAATATAATCATAGCAAGTGTGTATATAAGGATTTCTAAATGTGTGCATGTTACCAAGGGGACAGTAACCAGGGCACGCTCAGGAGCACCATGGGAGAAGGGGAACATCATTACTGTGTATTCGGCTCAAAGCCACCACAGGAGGCCACCGTACCACATGCAGGCAGACTTATCATCAAAAGTGTTCGAAATGGCTTATTCATTACAATTGGTGATGGGGTTGGTCGGTCACATAAAGCAAATTTTTGCTTCTCATTCGGACAGTTTCCCTTTATGTTTTTTTTTCCCCCCACAATGCCCTTACAAACTCCAGATAGCAAAGAGACAGCAATGAGACATTTGAATGGCTTTGTAGCTTATCTTACTCTTGACCCACGTACGACAGCAAAAACCTTTGATACTGAATCTATTCGCTGACACTGCTCACGCTCCCAAAGCAAGCCACTTCCGACCCCCGGCCTCTCCCGCCGTGCCCCCGGTATGTATAAATGGTTTACGTCTTCACCCTCAGCAGCGCACCGTATGTATAACTGCTCTTTTGCTTCCACTTTTTGTCCTCCCAGCAAAGAACCAGTAATGTTAAGGACGTGCTATTTGAATGACACCTCTATTGTGTCAGCGGAGGCAGGGACAGCGGTCCTTTGGACTTGAACTTCAACTTGACCTCCTCGCCTGGATCAGATATCAAAACACAGTGCCATCTGGCCCAAGTTCTGCCCCCAGTGTGGGCTCAGGAGTGCAAGGTTAATATCATACGGTTAGGGAACGGAATAGAGACTGCAATTATCTTCAATTCCAGGACAGAAAATCCTATTATTTGATCCTCGGTCTGACAGATGGAGCGGCAGACACATCCTCTCCCATTCCTAAGCAAACCAATCTGTTGGCTGGAGCCACAGCAACAGAGAAAGAACACAATGGTGGGAGAGGGCAGAGGGTCAGCAAGGTTGGCCCTTTTTTGTGTCAAGGAGGAGTGGTGCTTCATGAAACCTGAGCTGGTCGTTTCTTCTCCTCCCCACAAGCCGGACACCACAATAGAACCCGCAGGGCTGTTTGAAGCCCTCATGCATTAGTTGCTGCTGGGAGCTGGAGAAGCTGATGACGTTATCTTATGGGAACCACTCTCTCAAAGGGGTCTCGCAACCTTATGGTTCATCATCATCATCATCATCATCATAATGCTGCAAAAATTTTGGGGGGTACCAGAAATCTTCCTGATTTTTATGTCCAGAAATCATACTATTAAACAAATCTGCGAAAGACTAAAATATTTGCCCTCAATCTGACTGTATATGTGTGTGTGTGTGTGTGTGTGTATACACATTTATATATATATATTAGGGCATTAATGTGATTAATTCAAAATCCTTGACACGTTAAAATAATTTAACACATAAATTAGTGAAGCACATCAAATTAACAATTTACATCACACAGTTTGAGGATCTTAGAAGTCAGGAGTTTAGTCAATGGCGCAAGCACCTGTAACCCTGGTAGGTGAAAATTTCTATTCTAACCCTTTTTAACCTGATTTCACTTCTTTATTTGCGATTAGATCATTTTAAGCCACTAACTCTGGGAAAGTTCTCAGTTCAATGATCCAGTAAGTGAATTAATTCAAACAATCAGTCCAAAACCAGGCTTATTTCATCAAAGATGGCAGAGAGAATAGAAACTCGCGTTGCGTTTTCAGTTAATTATTAATTCCAGTGTGTATTTCCCCTTAAAACATGAGCTCTGTCATATACTGTCAGATATATACAGACTGAACTGAATGCCAAAACATCCCACAGCTGGCCAGATGATATTACATTTCTTGGCTGGATAAAGCAAACCAGCGTCTTGCTAGTAAAGTTTTGATGGATGAGGATTGCATCAAGGTAAAGATGATTGCGGTGACGTACAGGAGTAAGCGCTCGAGTATGTTATAATGCGCAAACAACCAGTATATGTGCACTCTCAACGCACTGATCGAACACTGTATTTATGCACAGACACTTTAAAGTACATTTACATTGTTTCCACACACATTCAGGATAATGTTTTGTTTTGTCATGCGTATGTTGCTGTGTTTAGTAATTATGAATGGATGTTTCAGACTAAAAATGTTGACACAATGTGGAGTACTTGCTATGTATGTTCGGAGACCAGCAATATTAATTTCTCATCCATTTGATCTGTTCTCTGCTTGTAAATGTCGTTGTACAGCAAGAATGTTGTGACAGTTGGTCGTGTTGTATTTGTCCTACCCCTTCTCCACTCTGATTGGATGGCTGACTAAAAAGTGACAGTGATGAGCGCAGCATTTTACGCAAAGTTGAACATTCTTCAACTCGAGGCGACGGGTAAAAAATGCTGCGTGCTTAGCACTAGAGCGTGAAAAAGACGCTCAGCGCCTCGTTAAGCTCCTGGCATTTAAAAACGCGCCATTTCCATTGAAAACAATTGGAAAAGTACGCTAGCCATTGGAAAAAACGCTTTGGTGGACACACGGCCTTACTGCATGCACCGCAACAGACTTTTAAAAATTGTGGTTGAAATAAAATGCTGCATGTTAACTGCGTGAACTCAAATCAGCATGTTCAGCGCCCAAGTCCCATCCTGAAATTTCCTGAACTTTTAAAAAAGTACTACCTCAAGAGCAGGGGCTTTCTGAGGGGGAATTTTTTTACCAGGAACTTCATTTAGACCCTGGTTCCTGTGGTCGAAACACACCGAGTACCAGCCCAAAGTTCCTAGTTCCTTGGGAAAGTTCCTGTGGTAGAAACAAGGCTGTACTATACACCGTAAATTCAGATTTTTTTTTTTCTGTAATTTTTTCATGTGCATACATTTATGAATTATATGGACTCCTTATATAATTTGGTTATTTGGTGTCCTTTTCCAGGCTCCAAGTCTCCTTATGGAAAAACACCTAAATTTACCTTGAAAAAAGCTTGCAGAAAATAAAGTTTGTTAGAATCAAATAGATAGATAGAATGTGATAATTACATATCCTTGCAAAAAATAAAATAAATATTGCTGCGTCTTACCTATGCTATGATTTTAAGAAGGACGATTTCTTATTTTAACAGCTGAAAACAACATTCCTGATAAGGGGCTGCAAAAGTCATTCAAGGGAGTACATAAAATGCCATGACAAATCCAGCCACAAAATGACCACAATTGTGGTGTTTGATTGTCCCAAAATAGGCATGCCATGTTCCATAAGCCACATGCAAGACATTGCCCCGGGCATCCCATGGGCCCTTTGTTCTTGGTTCCCTGCTCAACCGTTGCCTACAGTTACTGCAGCAACACTGATGGTCCAGGACAAAACTACTAAGGTGGACTGAACGTATTAATTGCACTTGGGCAACCAAACCTTACATCGCTGATCTTCAAAGCAATGACAGTATCATAGCAAACATTTCCATCACTGCAGCCATCTATCAAGAAAGATAATTGACTCCCTGTTAATAAAATGATGTTCAGTGTCCCATAAATTGCTTGAATAAATACGTTTTGTTTCTTTAAACGACACACCCAGCATGAAGACCATTAGACAGTGAGACCTAATCGAAGACCAATAGCTCACAAGCAAGCATCCAGGCGTATTTTTAGGCAATGTGATTTTGATATCGCTGAGAGACAACGATCATGGGCTAACGGGGCGGAACGCAAGTTTGAACATCCTCTTTAGGACCCCTTCAGAGTTCATTAGAACATCTACCAGCACTTCATTAGATATCTTTCAGTGGGCATGAGATACGTGTCCATGTCACATTAATTAAGACTCCTGCCTCTTCTATTTTCTCGTCGATGTCACCAGCCCGTGCTTGGCACTCATCACTTGTCTGAGACATGGAGAGGTTGAGGGAATCGTCTGAGAGAGCCCTGATGAATGGCACGGACAGTAAGAGAGCTCGCCTCACGCTGATGAACATGTCTTTTTGATGACCACTAAACCCACTCAATGCCGCTGCCAAGGGTAAATCGAATTAAAGATTGCAATTTGGCCCGCAGACTTGGACTTGGCACTTTCGTTTTGGACAAGTCTTTCGCCTGGAGGATCAACGGCTTACGAGGCACAGCTTTTTCAACTTACAAAGAGTAAAAGCACACACTGCACTGGCTGAATCCAGCTCGTAATATGGAAAAGAGAAAAATCAGTTACATTTTTTTTTTAGTTTCTCCCCTGTTTTCCCCAAAACAGAAATTAAGCGTGTATCTACATTTTATCATGTGTAGTATCACCTTTGAAAATTGCAGGTAGTGGAGTGTTTAACATTCTCTTGTCAAGCATACCCCTGCTGGGACAATAAATGCCTGTCCAGTTTTGCTCACAGCGGCGGCGGCAGATTAGAAACAGCAGGAGGACGGTGTAGTGTGAATACAATACCGATAAGAACGCGCGTCTTAGCCCCATTGCTATGCCTTTCCTCGGTGAATGTGAGAACCTGCTGTTTTCTAATATTTACACACAACTAGAATCGCAAATGTACCATAACTGCATTGAAAGAGCTTTTTCTCTCTCGGCCATGCAAAATCAGTATATTTCTTTTTCCATGTGTGGGTATTTCGGAATGGGGGCACATGGGGACGGGAATAAATACAAACACAATAACAGTGAAATTTATTTCATCTAAAGGAGGAGAGAAAGATAGAAAAAACAGAGCTGGTGTTGATAAATCAGACAGAAGAATCTATTCTTTTATGCCCCAAAAACACACAATTGAAGATAAGAGCTGGACAAATTTATCAGATGCCCTAACAGAAAAGAAATGACCGTAACAAAGTAAAAAGTATGAAGTCTGTGATTATAATTACTTCGGAACCATCATTGACGACCTTTAATTTTTCCATTCTATTACTGCCAACTACCCCCTTCTCTTATTCTGATACTAACCTGTGGCTCTGAATGTTGGATTTTTGTAGAACAGAAAATGCCACTGTACCAGAAATGTAAAATAAGCGTGAATGTGGTTTGTATTCCAACATGGAGCCAAAAGCTCCCAAATCACTTGGCAACAGGATCTGATCCAGGTGCATTTACATGCTCCTGTAAAACACTATATATCTCACACACTTCCATTCAGGTTTGGGGGGCAGCAACTTTTAAATGTTTTTCAAAGAAGTCTCTTAAAGGGTTAGTTCACCCAAAGATTAAAATTATGTCATTTATTACTCATTTAATGCCCTCATGTCGTTCTACACCCGTAAGACCTTCGTTCATCTTCGGAACAGAAATTAAGATATTTTTGATGAAATCCGATGGCTCAGTGCGGCCTCCATCAACTTCTCAAGATCCAGAAAGGTACTCAAAACATATTTAAAACACTTCATGTGACTAGAGTGGTTCAACCTTAATATTATAAAGCGAGGAGTATATTTTTTTGTGCGCAAAAAAAACAACAAAATAATGACTTTTTAACAATATCTAGTGATGGACGATTTCAAAACACTGCTTTGAAGCATTACGAATCTTTTGTTTCGAATCAATTGTTGTTGAGTCACGTGATTTCAGCAGTTTCACTGCAAAAAATGCTGTTCTTACTGTCATATTATTTTTGTCTTGTTTCCAGTCCAAATATCTAAAAATTCTTAGATCAAGTAGTATTTTCTTGACAAGTAAAAATTATTTCCTTGTTTTTAGGGAAAATAAGTCAAAATTAAGTGAGTTTTTCCTTAAAACAAGCAAAATAATCTGCCAGTGGGGTAAGCAAAATAATCTTAATCCAAACTGAAAACAAGATTATATATCTTATTTTTGGTTTGATATAAGATTATTTTCCTTACCCCACTGGCAGATTATTTTGCTTGTTTTAAGGAAAAACTCACTTAATTTTGACTTATTTTCCCTAAAAACAAGAAAATAATTTTTACTTGTCAAGAAAATACTTCTTGATTTAAGAACTTCAAGATATTTTGACTAGAAACAAGACAAAAACTCTAAGTAAGAACAGCATTTTTTGCAGTGTTGATACGCGATCCGAATCATTGATTCTAAACAAAAGATTAGTAAAGCTTTGAAGCTTCATGAAGCAGTGTTTTAAAATCGGCCATAACTAGATATTGTTGAAGTCGTTATTTTGCTTTCTTTTGGCGCACAACAAGTATTCTCATCGCTTTATAATATTAAGGTTGAACCACTGTAGTCACATAAACTGTTTTAGATATGTTTTGAGTACCTTTCTGGATCTTGAGATGTTCAGTTACATTGTTGGCAATGGAGGCCTCACTGAGCCATCGGATTTCATCAAAAATATCTTAATTTGGGTTCTGAAGATGAACGAAGGTCTTACGGGTGTAGAACGACATTAGGGTGAGTAATAAATTACATAATTATCATTTTTGGGTGAACTAACCCTTTAAGCTCACCAAGGATAAATGTTTTTTTTTTTTTATTCTGTTAAAACAGTAATATTGTGAAATATTACAATTTAAAAGTAACATTTTCTCTTTTTAAAATATTTTTTAATGTATTTAAAAAATAAATAAATACATTTTTTCCAGTAACGGCAAAGCTGAATTATCAGCATCATTACTCCAGTCCTCAGTGCCCCATGATCATTCAGAAATTATTTTAATATGTTAAAGAAACATTTCTTATTATTAATGTTGTGCTTATCATCACTTGTGCTGCTTAATATTTTTGTGAAAACTGTGATACTTTACCTTTTGTTTGATGGGGGGAAAAAAAGTTTAAAAGAACAGCATTTATTTGAAACAGAAATCTTTTATAACATTGTAAATGTCTTTTGATCAAGTGAATCCCTCCTAATTACCAAACTTTTAAACAGTAATGTAGCCCTAATAATGAATAAAAATGATTTCCCCTTTTTCCAGTCCCTGTTTTAGTGTAATAAATGGAGAACCATCCTGCCATTCCCTAATCTGTAAAGTTTCAAGAGTGCAGCAAGCCAATAAAAGCCAGTTTCAAAACAAGAGCACTAGTTACCGTTAATAACAACCAACCCCCTTCCGAAACGTTGAGGAAAGCAGAGAGCCAGTGAAACCTCTGTGAGGAGAAATTATTTTCCAGCATGCAGCCCTCCAGCAAACCCCAACAGCCCAAGACAAACTCTTAAAAACTAAGAGAGTGGATCTAAACACAGGTCAATCAATGGCCACAGTCAGGCCCATCAAAGCAGCATGTCCTCCGGTGAGGTACAGGTGGTAATGTTGTGTTTAAGGTTTGCCTCCCCCACCCACCTTCCTCCCCCCAGCTGTGCAATCATTATGTACTACTGCCCCCTACTGCGGAGCAATGGCTGTGCGCCCTGAAGGTCAGTGGTGAGGAAGGGGAAGAAAGCGCACAGGGGTGCACTTTAGTCCTCACTGTTGGAACAATCGATGCCGGCATCAGCTCAGGGCTCACGCGGCTCCGCTCTGAAAACAAACATTAGGAGAAACATCTTCCCCTTTCACTGTTCTTGCTGGGCCAACTGAGTCTAACTAGAGTTAACAAGGCAACCAAGGCTGTGGTCCCCCCTCAGCAAGGAAACTAGAGAGGGTGAAAGGTGGGAGATTGGCCTCAGAGGAGCTATGAAATGGGCAAATTGGGTATAACAGCATCAAAGATGTTTTTTGTGTACATGAGAGAGAATCGCTAAGTCGGCCCTAGAGCAGATGATGATGGACAACTGCAATCAGTTTAGTGTTAAAAGAAAGCACAACTCAGGGTTTTTGGGAACTACACAAGTTGCAAAGGTTTGGAAACTTAAGTGCATCCATTTACCGTGCCTCACCCAGGTTATGATTACTTAGCGGTTTGACTTTATACGTCAAATTTTACAGAGCACGCTGAAGCATTGAGAAATCAAATTCATCTAGGGCTCAGCCACAGTCTTATTTTCCAATTAATAATACATTTCTCACTTAATTTCTAATTAAAGGGTTAGTTCACCCAAAAATGAAAATTGTCATTAATTACTCATCCTCATGTTGTTCCACACCCATAAGACCTTTGTTCATCTTCAGAACACAAATTAAGATATTTTTGATGAGGTATTTGACTCGTCCATAGATGGCAATTTAACCACCAACTTTTAAGGTCCAGAAAGGTACTAAAGACATCGTTAAAATAGTCCATGTGACTGCAGTGTTTCAACCTTAATTTTATGAAGCAACAAGTACTTTTTGTGCGTAAAAAACAAAACTAATGACTTTATTCAACAATATCTTCTCTTCTGTGTCATTCTCCTAGGGCTCGTTCACACAGAATGCGTTTTTGCTTTGAAAAACGCGAGAAGTGGCAGTGGAATGGGGAAAAATCACAAGGTCTCAAGACGTGTTTTCTAAAATTTGACTGAACTGATTTTAACTTGAGTGGCACATTTTGTGTGATGTGTGTGATGCTGACGCAGGAGCCGGCCAATAATGAGTCAGCGTTCTGATGTAAACACGGAAGCGCTGCCTGTACTGCATCAACTGCATAGGAGAATGACACAGAAGAGAGGATATTGTTGAATAAAGTCATTATTTTTGTTTTGTTTTTGCATACAAAAAGTATTCTCGTCGCTTCATGAAATTATAAAATTGAACCACTGTAGTCACATAGACTTATTTTAAGTCTTTAGTACATTTCTGGACCTTGTAAGTGGTGGTTAAATTGCCTTCTATGGACGAGTCAGATAACTCTCAGATTTCATCAAAAATATCTTAATTTGTGTTCTGAAGATGAACAAAGGTCTTACGGGTGTGGAATGACATGAGGGTGAGTAATTCATGACAGAATTTTCATTTTTGGGTGAACTAATTGTGATCATTTAAATAATCCAAAATAATACTTGCTCATATATACAGCTATGGAAAAAATTAAGAGACCACTTAACATTGATTTCTGAACTTGGAGTGGTCTCTTAATTTTTTCCATAGCTGTATATATATA